>JASANE010007895.1:0-97938 GCA_030248225.1 Trileptium ribeirensis
TTTTTAGAACCGTCGTGAAAATTCGACTCCGAATATAATATGCCGAAAAGTTAAAATTTGTCGCTTAGCCACTTTATATAATTAACCCTTCATATTGTCCGCAAGGAGATTTGGAATGTTAGCAAAACCGCTAATTTGTGCGTTTCTCATGATTACGGAGTCGGGATAAATCCGTTCTTTGTTCAATTTCTTTAACGTATGTACAAGTAAACATTTTTGGACGAAATCACAATTACTCAGTAATATAATTGGATCAAATGAATTCATTAGTTTTCTGATGTATCTGGTAGGGATGAGCCAAATATTTGATATTCGGTATTTGGCCGAATATAGACTATTCGGTATTCGGCCGAATAATTGTTATCATAGCAAAACCGAATACCGAATATTCGATATTCGTTAAATATTAGTAAACAAATAGTAGTTTTGTGGGTCAAAAAGAAACAAATTTGCCTTTGGCGGTCGAAGTAGCACCACTAATTCTTCGCATTATATTTAATCGTTTAAACACCATACATACTACAAAAACCTCAAAGAAAACAGATATGAACATGAACAAACAAAGCACTAGAAACTAACCTTGGCCATTTGAGCTTCGTCGCGTTCGTGAGGACCTCCGATACGGCAACGGTTGTCCTTTTCTCCGTTTCCCCAGTCCCGTTTTCAGGTCGGCGACTGGAGCCGTAGCCGAAAACAAGATGGTGGTGGGTTAGTAGGTGAAATTTAGCAAGCATAGATTGTCGTGGAGGAACACAAGGTGCTCAGCATGGCCAGGGCTTAAGCGATTGCGATTATCGGTGATGATGTTGCAGGCAGAGCTAAATATCCGTTTGCTCCGGGTGTTTGTGGCGGGAATAGCCAAGTAACGGCGAGCCAAGTCCAACTGGGGGTATTTGACACCATTCACCTACCACCACAAAATCGGGTCGGTATCACAGGTCGCGGAAACAGGGAGGCCAAAAAACCCAAACCCGCCGGCCCCCCAAAACAACCAACCCACCACACCAAGCCAACAAAAAAACCACCACAAACCCCCACGCCCCGCCAACCAAACCCCCCCCAACCCACACCCAAAACCAAAACCGCAAGCACACCAAAAAAAAAGCCAACAGCAAAACCACTGCTCTAATGCGTTCACCGTCTCGTTCAAAACCGCCCATTGATTACTATTCGGAATTGTAAGAGCATAATCGGCTGAGTATGCGACAATCGCCGACTTAATTTTCAGGAGGCGCGACAGCATGTAGAACGTTGAATTCCAACGCATGGCGGCGTCTTGCTCTGGCTTCAACACAGGCTAGGAATTCGACTGCTGAATAGCTTTCAGGTTGTTTGTGGCGAGAGGAGAGCGGTTGAAGTGAGATGCAATGTTGCGGATGATGCCGATGATATCTTTAACATATCGTTGTTCAAAGATACAGTCGGTGATGCACAAAGCTAGAGTATGGTTAGCGCAAGGAGCCCAGCCAACGGTCAACTTATCCCGAATAGCTTTGACCATATTAGCTCCGTTGTCAGTAACGAAGCGCAGAACCGAATCCTTCTTAATGGACCATTCAGTGAGACAGGCACCAAGGCTCTCAACGATCATAGCAGCGGTATGGGATCCTGGTATGGCACGAGTTTGTAGAACAAACAGTTTTCGGGCGAATTCCAGGTCCGTGCGTAGTCAAGCTTATATAGCTTTCGTTGTTACCGCTGGTCCAAATGTCTGTCGTAAATGATGGCATCGTGTTCCACTTGCTGTTGGCAACACTACGGCGAACATCATTGTAAAGCTCAGGCAATGCAGTGTCAGTTATATATTTTCGCGACTGGAGTTTGTACCGTGGCTCTAATGACTCAACGAATCGACGGAAACCAACATCATCGACGATCGATAGCGGTTGATTATCCGCAGCCATCATTTCCGTAAGTCGACGGTGGATCGGTTTAGACCTGAGGTTGTCAATATCCCAAAGTTTGGCCTTTTCGAAGCATATGCGAAGAGTCTGTTGTTGAGAATGAGCTGTTGGCGATGATGCGTTGCTGGTGCTGGCGGCACACACAAGTGCCTTTGCTGATTTGTCCTTAAATTCACCATGCTTCTCAGAGTGTTTATTTTTGAGGTGGTTAACCACTGCTGTTGTGAAGTTTTTGGGCTCTTTTGGCCCCACGAGACACCAACTTGTTACAATGCTTACATTGGGCCTTCAAGTCAACAGACCCGGCAGTAAAATTATCCCATATATAGCCGCGTTTACCGCTGTTGACAAATTGATAGATATAATTGATTACTAATTTTAATTTACTACAGTATATACTTGAATTTTGTCTGTTTAAAATTGAATGAATGAATATGTAAAATATATAAATGAATATATATAGCATAGAAGTCGCTATCAGCGACTTCTAAAACCAAGGAAGACGATGTGGGGTCTTGAAATTTTGGCCCCGCGGTTTTTTAAAAACTAAGTTTAGCTATACCCTTCTCTTTATATTTAGCCTAAGCTTTCGCCTTGCTTCACATCTTAAACATGCTAAGTCTAATCGTAAGTCGGTGGGATGCCGCACCCATGCTCCGTGCTGCTCTTTTTTCGGCCCGTAAAAGTTTTAAACGTCGTCCTCCCAGCATGGTTGCTATCGTTTGCAAAGCACTGTTTTATGCTTCTATAGAAAGATCCGGGCTGGAGGGATAGGGGCTAAAACAAAAGACCCAAATTGGGTCGGAATATGTCTTATGACAAAAGAAACTAGTGGTTTCAAATTTGTGCGCATATGTTGAACACTAGGGAAAATCGATTTTTTTTAATTTTAAACTTTTTTAAAATATTTTCCCCAAAAACCACTTATTACCATGATTATGATGATATATACTCTTCTGGGTCTATTATCAACACGTAAAAAGTTATAAATGTTCAATAAAGATCGCCACTTTGGATTAAGCTTTTAACGTCCGACCTGGTACATATGTGTATAGGGCAATGTTTGACAATTTCAAGCCGATGTCGCGAAGGTTATAACACCATGCGCAAATTATTGAACTATCTGGGAACTGTTGCTCTGTTCCTTAAACAATCTCATAAACTGAGAGAATAACAACACGCGTGCAACCAAGCACAATGCGACATACTTAGGACAACGCGTTGCAATGTGCGGTAATGTCAATTTGCTGAGTTGGGCATGAAAATGTTAGTGAAGCGACTAATTTTTGACTAATCAACTTCGACCACGATTCAATTTAAAATGTTCATGCGATGTGTACCTCTACTTCACTTATCTTGCTTTTAGGTTAGCTATATTTCATAAGTTAAGAAGACAACTGATTTTCCGATAAGACGGCGGAAGAATGCTAGGTAACGTTTCAAAATACCTAATCCCCGGGTACCCGACTGCTGTATCCGGTTGCTCGACGCACTACCCGAGTACTCCTGTTGTGCTCATTCTTACAAAATATCGTCTGTATATACTGTGCTTAATATTGTAGACTTAATATATCTGTATACTGTGGTTTATGAAACGATTATGATCAAGTATAACAAAAACAAAACAGAAAGAAATCACGATAAGAAGACAGCGCCGAAACACGTAGCTGAGAAATGCTTTCACAACAGAGTAGAGGACAACACAACAACCGGCAAGCCAAACATATGTTATTAAAATATATTAGCTGTGTACACATGATAAACTACGAAATTGAAGAATGCAGGCAGATGTTGGAAACATATCGATAAAGCGTGTTACCACACAACCATTATAATAGTGTCATAGAGGATCGTGGATGAGCGAGAAACTGAGTAACAGGAAATAACCGGAACCGAAATTCGCCGGAACCGGAACCAGCAACCGGAACCGTCCATTTAAACCGGATCCTTAACCGGGACTTGGTCTTCGGAATTTGTATATAGTAAAACAGATGAAGGAAGAAATCAAGGTATAGTGGATTTAAAATGCATTAAAAATAACTTTTACATTAAACTTAATGTATTGCGGTGGTATTATTGCCTTTTTGAAACTTTAAAGAGACTGAGGAAGCTAATAATGTTTATTTATTGATCAAATATATCGATTTTTGGACACCCAGAGCAAAAATGCCTTCAACTATACACCATCGCGTATACTGCGTCAAATCTAATATGCTTACAAAGCTTGGAGCGTAGAATACACACTTTCGCTCTGTCTCCAGTCGCCTTCCTTTACTACACATACGTTTGTTACATATTCTTCTGTAGGAAACTTGAAATTATTGGTTTATATGATTCTAAGAGAAAATAATAGATAGAAGGTAATTTTCTGATCAGTGGTCAGGGACACTGTTTAGGCTAGTGCCCGTAAGTTTTGGACAAACAGTGCCCGTAAGTTAGATGATAATGATGTTAACTTTCTAATCAGAATGCTATAAATGAGACACACTGTGATGCTGCTCGCACAGTTTCAATAAATACAGTTCTTTGCCAAGAAATCAGTTTTGAATACAGTTCTTTGCCAAGAAATCAGCGTTGCCGATAACGTTAGTTTACTTCAATTTAGACTGATTTACTAAGTTTACAAGCGCATTGGCGGGTTCTTGAAGCAATTTATGTTAGCCAAGCATACCCTAAGTACTTCTGCGTAAGCCATACTCTGTTACCGAGTTGGACCGGTTTAATTGAAAGGTATCCCACAGACTTCTGGATGTGTAAAATAGCTGCTACAAGCATCGACGTGGCTTTGATTTGTTAACAAACTCCTGCAGGTTATTATGAAAAATTCCAACTGAAATTATGTGCCCTACTTACGTTTCAAACGTCAAATTGCTTAGTTAATCTTTTCTTTTGCTTGGTTGTATTGGAGCTTGATCATTGTATAATATATATTACATTGTTTGGATCACAGATGAAGCAAAAAACGTGGAAAATTTCAAACAAGCTTTTCAAACCGGAATTCCGGTTCCAGGATGGTTTTTTGCCCTTTGCCGGAACCGCAACCGGAACACGATTTTCGCCGGAACCGGAACCGGAATTCCGCTTACTCCCTGCTGAGTAAATAGATAAAATACTAGGAGAAAAGTTGAGAAGCTATACGAAAGCACAGAATATGTTTTATAATAAGATAGGCTTGGCGCGGCGCAATGAAGTACGTGTATTCTCGTTCAGTGAGAAGTAGGAATGCACCGAATAATCGGTATTCGGCCGAATAGCAAAACCGAATATTCGGTATTCGATGAAATTTGATATTCGGTGCATCCCTAGTATCTGGAGATATCTTGTGTTTCGAGAACTATAAAAGTGTATCCTACTCATCTTCTATTGGTCAGTTGATTGGTTAATTATTGACCACGACTGGAGTCGTACATACTTTCTTCCATCTTTTATTGATACATTTCTTTTACTTGGAATTAGTAATAGTACGAAATTGGCAAGTTCTTACCAGAAATGGTTCTCCTGTTCATTCGCTGTTAGTTCGTTGTTCTTTCGAAAAATTTCAAGTTTTGTGTGAAAGGTGCTCAAGGACTTGTTTGAATTTATTTTTGGAGCCTTTTTCAAACTGTTTAAAAGCTAATCGAGACTTGTTCGTGCATAAACAAATTTTGTTTCATTTCTTTTCAATGTTTGTTCGTTACAAACTCTTCGGGTCATTTATATACTGTGTTGTGAGTTTCATATAGATTTATCCGTAGAGAGGCTTGCCAGTATATATTATTATTTATCATGATGTCACATGTCAGTTCCATTATTTTTGACTCGCCGCAGTAATCAAAGCAAAGCCATATCTGGGCGGGTTACCGTGAACCGTATGAAGCCTAACATTCATAACTTGATTCAGAAAAACCAAGGTGGTCACTATATCAACTATTTGTCCGTGTTTTATATACTGGAAATTTTACACGAGTCTAAATGTACAGCGATCGTATACTTTATCGATCTCATCGCCGTTTTCTATTCTATATATCGCACAGCAATGTCAGCGTTAAAGGAGTCGGCTGGAAATAAATTCTACGAATTATTTCATACACAGTACCCTCACAGTTAGAGTGAAATCATGATATGCACCATAATCCGAAGGACTAGATTGATGTTACAACTTGGGTATAGCAAGGTTATGATCCTGAATTTCGCACCGTTATTAAAAGCTTCATGTGCTAGGTACATGATATTACTTTCTATCGGGTACGTGTCTGGCTATATTGCGCTGTAAACTTCGTACACATGTGCCTACCATCTTGATTTCGCTGATGATGTTGCACTGTTTGGATTGACGGACGCTGAAATTCAAACAAACGTAGCTCATTATTATGATGCGGTGCGGTTGGTTTCGTTAAAAAATTCGAAGAATAGTGTGGTAATATTATGTTTTTCTCGAGCCTGGACATTCGGCTAAATAATGAAACGCTGAAAGTCATTTACACTTTTACACGGTCGGGTAGCGAATTCATGGGCGTCGTTCTGCAGTGGTCAAAATTTGTGCATGCGAAGGCACAATATTTCGTTCATAAACATTTGTTGCAGCATTTTTCGGCGTCGCGACATAAGTGTTCACACAACGAGTCGTTATTTTTCATGCTATAAACGGACATTATTAATATATGACATAAAATTCGTTTGCTTGTATATTAGTTCATAGATGAACGCAATAACTTTTGTTCTACCTTTGCGTTTATTCGCGTTTGCACATTCGTTATTAAACACTGTTTCTCCGTGACTATGCGCATAACACAGACCACTGGCAACCGCTGGTACGAAACCTTGTTGGAGTGACGAAGGGAGTGTGTCATCCTCAGTGTTCTGATTCTTCACTAGGCTGGCTTGTACAAAATCCTGTGGTCATTTAGAAAATCGCATATCACCTTCATCATTTAGAAAAATAAATGGTTTTCCACCTGTCATACTGCTTATATCTCAGACCGCTTGGTCAATCTACCGCGAACATAATTCAGTCTTGGTTTGCAGGCATTAAGAGGGACTTGCACAAAGCTGGGGAATACTGTAGTGGCACATTATCACTATCCGAGCTGCGATTTCTAAAAAAATAAAATTTAATGTGAATGTAAAGCGTCCATGAGATGTCCTGTAACTTAGTAGTCCTAGTCTATAATTGTTTTATCCATAAGGTGTATAGCAATAATTTGTCTACCAAATTACAGCCACGGATCGAATTAAGCGCGCACGGTCACGCGCGCAAAGGCACACGTATAAAAATTCGTTTAAACTCACATACACGCGAACATGTTTGAACTCACACACATGCAGATATGTTTAAACGCACACGCACGCAAACGTATTTAAACTCACGCGCATGCGAACGCGTTTATACGAACATGCACGCAAACGCCTTTAAACGCACGCAAACGCGTTTAATTGCACAGGCATGCGAACGCGTTTAAACGCACACGCACGCAAACGCGTTTAAAGGTACATGCACGCAAACGTGTTTAAACGCACACACACGCAAACGCGTTTAAACGCACACGCACGAAATCGCGTTTAAAGGCACACGCACACAAACTCGTTTAAACGCGCATGCAGACGCAGTTAAACGCACACGCAAGCAAACGTGTTTAAACACACACGCACACAAACGGATTTAAACGCACACGCAAGAAAATACGTTTAAAAGCACACGCACGCAAACGCGTTTAAACGCACACGCAAGCAAAGGCGTTTAAACGCGCATGCAGACGTATTTAAACGCACACGTCCGCAAACGCGTTTAAACGGACACGCACACAAACGCGCTTAAACCCGCCAAGAAAGCAAATTTTTAAAAATACACGCCGCAAACAACTTCGTATACGCGCGCCCGCGTTTAAACGCACACGCACACAAACGCGCTTAGACGTGCCAAGCAGGCAAATGTTTAAAGATACACGCCACACACAAATTTGTATACGCGCACCCGCACGCATGTGCGTTTAAGCTCCCGCGCATGCAAATGGGTTGTACACGCACACAAATGCGATGAAACGCATTTGTCTGCATGTGCATCTGTTTTTCATACATTTAATTCTGTCCATGCCTGTACTTTGACCTGGGGCTCTTATTTATCAAATTAAGAAACACAGTTCAAGGGACGTTAGAATGCACTTTAAGTTATCCAAAGTTGAGTCGAAATAATAAAACTAGTGTGGTTTCACTAAAACTGGTCGAAATTTGCGAAAAAGTACGAATGTTGTTTTATATTTATTAGAGTTTTGGCGTTAAGCCAAATGCGGTAACAAATGATAGTTCGAAATTGGCCGAAGCTACAGAAGATAACGAAAAGAAAAAAATACCAGACACAACTTCAGCCTTAGCAACGGCGGGTTTTAGCTTCGGCTTCGGGACTCAGCATTCCACAACTACTGTGACAACGCAGGCTTCGACGAAGAGTGTTTCAATATCGCCTGGAACAGCATCTCTACAGGCACCATCAACAGAATTGGGCTTGTTTGGAAAAACGGTCAGTGAAGGTGGAAAAGCCGTAGGCTCTGAAGCAAAGGAGCCGTCGACGGGTTAGCAATTGTTAAATTTTTATATTTCACCTTCCGATTATTCACCAAATGCATGCTAGTATGAACCTAGTTTGGATTTCATCTGATTTCGGTTACATTTTTCTATATTTGAAACGTAAAGTTTGGTACTTTCTTCATATATGTGGCAATATTTTTTGAAATTTTTATACAAAAATTGTTCTTACCACAGTTTTACATTGGAATATGACCAAATTGTTGTGAAATCTCTGGGTATAACAGGTAAATGGTGTTTTGGTAAATTGTTCTGTAATGGTAAATTGTAATATTTTAATATATAGTTAAAACAGGGCCAGTACAATCAGTACTAAACATGATACCTTTATTAGTAGGCTTATCCGCGTTGTCATCAATAGTAATTTCGTCATTTTGTTCGCTGAAACCGTCAAAACTCGTATTGTCTATAATTCTATTGTAGCGATTGAGATAATCCTGTCAACATAAAGTAAAGACAAAAAAATTAAAGAATTTGACGTTAAAATAAGAGTAATATTAGTGTATATTCAAAAATCGAAGTTATCTAGTATGGAGATAATAGAAAACCGGCTTTAAACAATACAGTACTCGCCAAAAATGACCGTCGCATTTCGAGCGAGCGAGTCATAAGCGAGTGGCTCGCTCGAGATTCGCAACTATTTAAATTAATAGAAAATTCTATTTTTAGAACAAATTTATTTTGAGCGAGTCGCGAGCGAGTGTCGAGCGAGTCGCGAGCGACAGTCATTTTTGGCCGGTACTGTAGCTTTAAACTGAAAACGTGGTAGTCTGTATCAAAGAGGATTAAACCTTGCGAGAGTAGTCCAAAATTCAACCGTTATTTCATTAAAAAGTACTGAAATTAAAGTGTGGCCGACACTACTTTGCATTGGTATATTTAGTAATATTTTTATGAATATCAATGCAGACATCGGAAAATCCACTGACATGCAGAACATGAGAAGTAACTAGGAAGTACTCAACAAAATCCACATGTTCAGTAGAGAATTTTGATTTAACTCATTGGTGATCATTTGAAACAGGTTAGCAGGTATAGAATCCATACGAATATAGAAGCATACCTACTCCCTGGCCTCTCCATTCGCAAAAATTTTGCGGGGGGGCCTCTGCCGGGGGCCCCCGGGACATTTGCCGGGGGGAACACAAAAGTGCCGGGGGAGCCAAAAATAACAATTTTTGTGGTTTCACGCTAAAAATGGCTTTTTTAATTTTTAGGTAGATTTCAAGCATTTAATTTGCCCGGCAGCCTGGTCTATAAACGTTGTATTTGTTCTCTGTTTCAGATATTTCAGAAATACTGTGTAGCAATTAGTACTGTGTAGTAATTAGTAATAGTTTTATATTTCACACCAAAAATTTTTGCCGGGGGGGCAGCCAAAAAAGTGCCAGGGGGCATCTCGATTTTGCCGGGGGGCGCCCAAAAGTGCCGGTGGGCCCCCCCCCCCCGCCCCCCTCCTTCACTTTGGAGAGGTCAGACTCCCTCACCGAGCACCCATAATTGAAACTTTTAAATATGCCTTTATTTTATAAGAAAATTTATTAATTTATCTAAAGAATATTCTATTTTAATGAGGAAAAATCCTGCAGAAACGTAATGTATAAAGGCTCTCGATAAAATATCAGCAATCATGAATGCTTGGAACCTGTAATCCCGGGCGCCAAGATATAGCGAGGTCTTCTATATCTGAGGGCTATCACCAGACCCGGTTCTTTTTTATTATATAATGGCGCTAATTCTGTTAGGCACACGTTATGCAAAAGTGTACATTTTATCGCAATCAGGCAATACGTACAAAAGATACGACTATTGGATAGGTCTGAAAGCGTGTCCGAATACGGTGCATAGTAGAAATGTAAACGTCAGTGATGTTTGTGCTGATAGATGGTGAGGTAATAATTGTAAGGATATCTAAAACTTTCTTACGTAATAGAAGATACGATTCCGTCTTGAATTGTTGCTGTAAATACAGAAAAGTAAATTATTTAGAAAACTAGTAATTAAAATTTTATGAGCATTAGGAATATGTAACTCGGACACATTCAACTAAGATGTTGTTTCAATTTATAATGTGATATCAGAGAATACACCATCTAAACATTTAAACCAATTAGCGGTTATTAGCGGTAGGGGAGCGAATACGAATAACAGGTGCCATTAGATAGACATTCCAATGTTTACAAAACACTGAATAGAGATGAACTAATAATGTATAAGTATTATGCTATTACGGTATTAGAATTGATAAATTTTGAGGATCAAAACCTCTCGAAACAAAACGCAATGGCAGTTTATTACCATTATAAAGTAAAACCAGACGCGATAAAATTGTGAGAAATTTCAAAATTATGTTGGCTTAAGGTTAAGCTAAAAAACGAAGAATTTAAACTTATCGAACCGTCAAAACAAAGTAGTAAACAACAAGGTTGCTAATTACATCCATTATCTAGAAGATAATGGTAGATCGTTTGAACCCCGCACCAAAGTTTCAGGTTCAAATAGCCAAACTCCGAGGAGAAGGCTTAAGATTGGGCAAAGTGTAACACAATGCTTGAAGTCGCCAAACAAGTTGCACACAGAACGTAAAGGTAAACACCGCTAGGTGAAGACCCAAAATAAGTTATACACAAATAAGTGTTAACAATCAAGAGTTCAAGTTACCTCAACATTATAGATGACAATGTTTTTAGATCTTAATTGGTCAGCTTCTTTATGCATGAAATTAAGCGTTCTATCGTTGAGATCGTTTATGTCGTTCAATCTATCTTCTCTCTGTTTGATTCGTTCTTGTACTGCATCCAAAACAATGTTCTGATACTCGTGTTGATATCGTGCGTTAGTAGTGCGTTGTATGCCGCCTGAGACTTTGGAATAGTTGTTGCGTATGGCTTTGCTAGAAGAGGCCTCGTTATCGTCTTGAGGGTAGCAAGTCGCTGTGCATTTACGACTATGTGCTATAATAATAAAATTTTATGAGCACTAGGATATGTAACTCGGACACATTCAAATAAGATGTTTCAATTTATAAATTGATTATCAGAGAATATACCATCTAAACATTTAAACCAATTGGCGGTTATTAGCGGTAGGGGACCGAACACGAATAACCGGTGCCATTAGATAGACATTCCAATGTTTACAAAACACTGAATAGAGATGAACTAATAATGTATAAGTCTTATGGTATTACGGTATTAGAATCGATAAATCTTGAGGATCAAAACCTTTCGAAACAAAACGCAATGGCAGTTTATTACCATTATAAAGTAAAACCAGACCCGATAAAATTGTGAGAAACTTCAAAATTATGTTGGCTTAAGGTTAAGCTAAAAAACGAAGAATATAAACTTATCGAACCGTTAAAACAAAGTAGTAAACAACAAGGTTGCTAATTACATCCGTTATCTAGAAGATAATGGTAGATCGTTTGAACCCCGCACCAAAGTTTCAGGTTCAAATAGCCAAACTCCGAGGAGAAAGCTTAAGTTTGGGCAAAGTGTAACACAATGCTTGAAGTCGCCAAACAAGTTGCACACAGAACGTAAAGGTAAACACCGTTAGTTAAAGACCCACAATAAGTTATACACAAATAAGTGTTAACAATCAAGAGTTCAAGTTACCTCAACATTATAGATGACAATGTTTTTAGATCTTAATTGGTCAGCTTCTTTATGCATGAAATTAAGCGTTCTATTGTTAAGTTTATCTTTTATGCCGTTCAATCTATCTTCTATCTGTTTGATTCGTTCTTGTACTGCATCCAAAACAATGTTCTGATACTCGTGTTGATATCGGGCGTTAGTAGAGCGTTGTATGCCGTCCGAGACTTTGGAATAGTTGTTGCGTATGGCTTTGCTAGAAGAGGCCTCGTTATCGTCTTGAGTGTAGCAAGTCGCTGTGCGTTTACGCCTATGTGCTGTAATAATAAAAATAATAGGGCGTAAAGTATAAAGACAAGGAAAGAAACTAGAAAACGGTAAAGTCAATATTTACGAATAAGTCGATAAAATAGAGAAAAGGCCTGTTAGAACATCGAAAACTATATACAGGTGTAATATAGTGGGTTGGGTGATAGAGTTTATAGTACATTTCTGAATATTTTGTATGTTAAGAAAGCTAGTGAAAAAAGAGGATCATTTCAATAGAAAGTCTAAAAGTTATAAAGTTTAAGATTGTCTTTATTGCAAAATTTCTTAAAAATTGTATCGAAAAGTCTCTTTGGGTAATCTCTTTTAAGGAGAGTTTTAAGTAAATTATTACAATCTTATTGAAAATGCGTAAATTTTTGTGTTAATTTTGGTGTATTTTATAAGTTGACTGCGTATGATTCTCCTGAAAACAGTACGTGAGAGGTTATTGTAGTGTGGGAAGTTAAAAATTTCAAACTCGAAATCTTTCTTTTTGTCGTATGGAGTAATATCCGCTTGACCATGGAGAATTTTGATGTTAAGGTCCAGGACGTTAGCCTCTTGATTATTAGTGTTAATTTTACATAGGCTGAGAGAGTTAGAGTATATATCCTTGTATAACTGGTCAAACAGGATGGAATCATTAATCACTGTGAGGTTGTAAATGTATCTGAACGCATATCTCAGTGGGTTACATAAGTTCTTACGGAATTTTAAATTGGTACATATGTAATTACGTTCATAGTTGTATAGATGTAGGTTATTGATAAATGGCGCTGCATTTGTCCCCATAGGTATGCCAATGGTTTGTTTAAAAACCTCTTTGCCAAACGAAAAGTATGTATTAAAAATGTTGTGGCATCTGAGAGTTTTACTAAGTTTTGTAATTGTATTAATAATTGGACTATTATTATCTATAATCCAAAAGGGGTTGATACCCGTATCTAACGCAGTAACCAGATGCGTTAGATTGTATGGGCCTCAATGCTTTACCTAGAGTAGAAGACATATTTTTCGTAGTGGCTTTTTTGCTACAGATAATACATCTAACCTGAGTAGGCGTCTTATGGAATTTAGGGATACTTTGAACAAAAAGAAGTCCCGTATTATTATCAGCCGGTAAAAGTGCCAATTGATCTGCTATTTTTAGTAAAAAATTATTTGCTTCTTCTTTACTCATGTTGGATTTAGTGTATACTTCATGATTGTTAACCGTGATGTCAAGTTCTTAGAGAACTTGCTCGACATAAAATTTCTTGTAGATACATAAATGCTTAATTTTGACAAGCTTTATCTGTAGTTGTTATCACAAATTTAGATTTAAGTTCGTGTAGACATTCCAACATATTACGATCCAGGGACGAAGGTCTGTGACCCTTAGGTAGACGCTTAACGTTATGTAATTTGTGTTTAAAACGTTGAATAAGTAGGGTCCCCCACTTGTCGATAGAATCATGCGGAATGTAAGTTTTATTTTTAAGTAAAGCACAAAAATTATTAACATCGGAGGTAAAACAGGCAATAAAATTAGATGGTACGAAATTATCCGTCAATCTAAATTTATGTCCCATCTCAAAGAGTTTTCTTAGTTTATAAATATATATGATACTCAGTTGCCTCGTAATATTATGTCCTTAGTATATACTTGTCTATATAGGCACGAAAAGCACAGTTACAAGTATATATAGTTAAGTAGGGGAATGGGGTCGTCAAAGACTATTTGTCTGTAATTGAAAAATCTAGAGCTGATAGAAACATTCTATTTAAATGCCAACTCTGGTTTAAGGTATTTCCGTAGTTTGTGGTCCGATATATTATTTGCAGGCCAAATATTAAATAATTCTTCTGATTTAACCATACGACCTAAGAATAATTGATCATATACTTTATTCTTAAAATGAACCGTAAAGTATTGTTTGTTAAAAGTTTTAGTGTAAGTAACTTGCTTTTGTCTTTCTAACTAATTACAGTCCTGGCCAGAAATAAGTGCAATCGAAAACGATCGAAATCGAAATCGCAATCGATCGAAAATTCGTTTAATCGAAATCGAAATCGATCGAAATTTCGTTTAATCGAAAAAAATCGAAATTTTAAAATTTTGAAATTTATCTAATTGCGCAAAAATCGAAAACGATCGAAATCGAACGAAATCGAAATCGATCGAAATTTCGTTTAATCGAAATCGAAATCGATCGAAATTTCGTTTAATCGAAATCGATCGAAATTTCGATCGATTTCGATCGATTATTTTGCACTTATTTCTGGCCGTGACTGTAGTTAAAAGCTCATTTAAGATTTCTAAGTAAGGGAATGAATTATCAATAAAATTAGAGTTAAGGAATTGGTTAATGCGTCTAATCTGCCCTAAGTTAGAATTGAAGACCGTATTGAAAACAGTTTTACGAATTTGACATAGTTTAGTGTTATTAAAATATATATAGGGATTGATCGTGTTTTTGTTTCTGCTGCTACGTCCCCGTCGTTTCCTTCGATGTCTCTTTTTACGTAGTTTAAAGTTTGTAGTAATGGTTGTTAAGTTTGTAGTAATAGTTAAGTAAAATATGGACAGGATAGTTAACATTTTAGTTATACCGATAAATCGCAATGTGGTGAAAATTGGGCTGTAAGAAGGGAGCATTTTGGTGATTCTAGAGGTTATGACAGGGATCCGACATAGAGTGGAAATGATCCAGAATCACAACATAAATCAAAACACTTGAATATTGTAGTCAAGCGTCGAATTGCTGCTGCAAGAATGTGTACAATTTGTGTTTCTTTGTTCTTTTTGCACATGGATACGTAACGAAAGCTTACTTGTATCAATATCAAGATTTAATAATGCAAGAGGGTGACACGCTTTTTCTAGGAGGTTGGTGTATGTTTACCTCATTCGGAAACGACGTGGGATGCGTAAGGCCGATCCATTCCATTGTATCAAACACTGATTTACATCATAGTGTAGTGAAGTGACATACTCGTTCATTATGCGCTCTTACTTGTATATCATGAATATTATTTTAATTATAGGCTAATTTCGGGTTGACATGAATAAGATTTTTACACAGTAGGTCGATAGCAGTTGTTGAGATGATAGTAACTGTAATTTTTGATTTATTTTAATCCTAGACTTTTTACTATAAAAATGCAACGTAAGTTGCTGGTCTTATTAACGGAATCCAGTTTTTTCTAACTAAAACAGAATTTTTCAAAGTCAAAACCCATGATTTGGTTTTTTGGTCTGCAAGCATACATAGGGAATTTTTTCTCTATTATCGTCAATCGTTTTAGGCGAGTCTGTTTTTCCGTTTAAACTTTCCTTCTTTTGATATTTTACTGTGTTGCTCATCGACTTCGTTTTGCTGCTGGCAATACTATTACTTTATTGGGAAGCTATAGAAGCTATATATGATAATTTTAAAATAATACTTATATAATTTTTGTATATTTTTAGGTGCCGAAGGCGAGGAATACGTTCCTCCAGTTCCAGAAGTTGTCGACGTTGAAGAAGAAGGTGCTGTATATTCGAAGAGGTAACGTTTTTTATTTTATAGCATAATGATTGGTTCTTAATGCGATAATGTGAGGGAAGTTGTTGTTGCGAAATATTTTTGGCGCTGAACGTGCCAAAATTTGCTAAAAGCGAAAAGCTGTAACTTCAGTTAGTTGTATAAATTATCAATTGTGATATTGGATGGTTCTTAGGTTTCGAAACTGTAGTTTTGTGTAAATACTTTTTATTGGTTGACATTTTTATTACTCGATAATTTATGCCAATATAGCGTTTCAGCTGTTAAATTCTCCCAATATACGTTTGTGGTACGAACTACCATCATTATATCTATCTCATAACAATATTCACATTATGATATGGTATGTGTGTTCGGTCGATCTTTACGTCCTAATTCTTTGGGTGGCTGGCGACAAAAGTACGACATGGTGTTTGTAGCTATTGATACATCAGGGCCTTCTATACGTAGTTAGCACAGAAAAATGTCGGAATATCCAAAAATCAGCAGTTTCTGGACCAGGGGAATCAGTATGTTTGAAATGAGAAAGTGACGAAAAATATTATGCTGTTCTCTCAAAGCCGTCGTTAACTTATACATGAAACTAAAATGAATTTACCAAAATTACGCACTTAATATTTTAAATATAATCTGAGCGTAATGTAACGTAGTGGAGATTGTGTGTTGCAGGGGGAAGCTTTTAAATTCCGTTTGGATGTGTGTGATCGGCCATAACTTGGAAACGCCTTAATCGATTTTCATGATCTTGGGTTTATTTGAACCGGCATACCGTGTACATCCCCGAGCGCTTTCTGTTTAATATCTGGTTCCGGGGTCAGAGGTCAAAATGAGGGGTTTTGCCCGATTTTAGTACCCTTCACTTAAGCAAGGCTATTTATATTTTAACTTTCGATTTTTTTCTCTGGATGGTTTATTTTATAGTAAAATGATAAATACCGGTGCGACTTTTTTGTTTTTCGGTTAAGGTTCCGGTTCTGAAGTTATGGGTTTGAGGAATGACACCCTCATGGTTGCTCGACCCAAAATTAAAAAATTTGTTCCGACGTTCTGGGCGGCTGAAAAGGTTTATTTGGGGGTGTTCGGGCATGTGAAACACATTGTCGGTGCTGGATTTGCTCTGGGACCCATGTTTCCACGGGTACAGGGGTATGGCACTCCCAATGGTTCCTGGATCCAAGATTCCTGATTTTATTGCGACGTCCTGGGAGGCTGATATCTTGCAATTGGGCGTTTTCGGGCATGGGGAACTCATTGCGGGTGCTAAGTTTGTGCTAACTTGTACAGCATTGTGTGATATATGCATATAGTATATCGACGTATGCTAAGGAGAGCTGATGGGCTGTGTACACAAAACGTGTAGGTGTACCTATGCTTCACTAGGCTCTGCAATCTCGATAGAGTTACTAGTTGGTATTATCTACATTCCAGATGTAAATTGTTCTTTATGAAAGACGGCAGCTTTGTTGAAAAAGGCGTTGGCACTCTTCATTTGAAGAAAATCGAAGGAAAATGCTCAACTTCGGTTACCGCAAAGCAGATGGTGATTCGAGCTGGAACCTCTCTCGGTACGCCTAATAGTTCTTTTGTTAGAGTGTTGTGTAAAAATAATTTATTGAAGTTCGAGTGAGTACCTTGACGACGTTGAGCGACATTTACTTTTTTCCATATTAATTCAATTGAAGCAAATTTCACGCAGCTGTCGTCCATAGCTTAGAGCGAACAACGCTACTGTTGTTATTGAGTAGTTGGTATACGTATGTAAATTTTTACAGTTTAGTATTTGAAAGTAATAACGCACTAATAATCAACAAGCTTTGTCGCAGGGCTAGCATGCTGAATGTTTTAAGTTTTAGCATTGGAATACGTGACAATTGTATGTTTCTTTTGGTTTGATTGCAATATAAAAATAAATTTAGTGCGCGTCAGTCGCTTTAGCGATAATAACGCGCGAATAAACTTAAAGTTATTTAGCCAACCGTCCTATTTTGTAATAGCCGATATCGAAACGCAAATCCTTGTCATGGAAAAACTGTTTTGGTTGTTCACTTTTTGTTTCGCAAAGTGAAGCCCGTTTGCCAGAAATTATACCTTGCGAGCAAACACAACGTGGCAATTTTCATTTTGCAGCAATTCAGTTCCTAAAAGATTAAAAACTTTGTATTTGGATTGTGTAGCGTCCGCCAGCAAATTTAACGCAATGGTTATATAAACAAATTTGCTATAGTTACATTCTTTATGCTCGTGAACATACAAAACCCACACTGTGGTAAATTTCAATTTGCAGAAATTCGGTTGCTCAATGGTTACCAAATTTATATTTTGGATTATGCAGTGTTCGCGAGAGAATTTAGCGCAATGGTAACGTCGTAAACACTCGATCCAATGGTTACATTCTTGACGCCTCTTAACAAAGCCCGACTAATTCAAATTGGACAAATTTTCGTTCTGAAAATTTCAGTAATTTCCTTTGAATTTTTGCGAAGCTCAAAATGGTTTTATTTCATTCGCAGAACAGTGTGTTCGGGAACAGTTTTGCGCTGAATTTCAATTAACTAAAAACGTTAACAATTTTATGCGAAATAGCAAGTAAGGGTCATTTCACGCTACGATGTCCTTTTGTCCCAGAAAAAATGACTAATTGACTAATAACTTTTTGGCTCCGATTATCTTTATTTTTACTCCCTATGACCAAAAAACGGTAAGGATTCCGAATTTGAGGTCGTTATAGTAAATTTTTTAACCGTTCTGATGCTATAGCTTCCCAACTGCCCCCCTGATGGCCAGCCTATCAGACGTAAAATGACTTCCAGTTTGAATCAAGCCTCCATTTTGTTATTATATGTCTCGTGCAGCCTATCGGCGCGGTCAAAATGAGGCTTCGCCGAGGTCCGTATGTCAAAAGTAAAGCTTATTTTGCTTATACTTAGGCCGAACTTATCACTTCTAAAATACGGGGGTGCCGATTTATAGCTGTTACTAAATGGAAGCGTAACGGCCATAAACGGTAGCTTTTTGTATCGATAGTTTAGCCGGGGGAGGTGTTATGCAAAATTTTTTTTACAATATTCTCTTTCCCAGACATGTTAGAATGTCAGAAGTAACTGATGGTCGGGGGGGGGGTAAACTTTTTATTTACTTTCAAAACCACTCAAAAATTCTAGAAGCAACACTCCACTGTCTTTTTCACATCATCCACTCTACAGTATTTCATCCAAAAAATAATATGGTACATGCATACCAATCGCCAGTGTACATTCCTTGTAACGTGGTCGGGTGGGGGGGTAGATTTTTATTGACGTTCAAAACTACTCAAAAATTCTAGAAGCAACACTCAACTGTCTTTGTCACATCATCCACTCTACATTATTTCATCCAAAAATAATGTGGTCGGGGGTGGGGGTAAATTTGGTCGGGGGTGGGGGGGCAAATTTTTTATTTACGTTCAAAACCACTCAAAAATTCTAGAAGCAACACTCAACTGTCTTTTTCACATGATCCACTCTACATTATTTCATCCAAAAATAATGTGGTCGGGGGGTTAATTTTTTATTTACGTTCAAAACCACTCAAAAATTCTAGAAGCAACACTCAACTGTCTTTTTCACATGGTCCACTCCAAAAAATAATATGGTACATGCATACCAATCGCCAGTGTACATGCCTTGTAACGTGGTCGGGGTGGGTAACGTTCAAAACTTTAAAAAATATTTTTATTATCATAATGTGGCCGAAATGCAGTGCCACAATCTAATATGAACTAAAGGCGCGAAATTTCATCGAAATACCTTCACATGGACGAGATCAACAGGTCGGCCGTGAGATAGAGCTCAGATCGTTTCACCATTCTTTTCCTCGTGGGAATTAACCATAACAGACAAAAATTAATAGATTTGTACTCACTCCACCATACCCAAAGTAGCGATGCTCGGGGTGGGAATCAAATGTGCTAAAATCGATCTTTTAACCCTGGCGCCGTGGTAAGTAACAAGACGCCCCTGGGTTAATATTTTTTCAAAAGGTACCTAGGGGATAGGTATGATCTATGAACAACGTTTATGTACCGTGCATAAGTAACGAGTAATGACCAAAAAAGAATTTGGTCGGGAGGGGGGGTAAAAATGTGGTTCATTCCATGTCGGCCGCTCCCACTCTCCAGGATTGGTGTCGATTTGAAATGTATGTAACTAAAAACATAGTGTAGACCTGACTAATTCTGCACAAAAAAGAATTAAGGTCATAATTTCTAACATCGAGCCACACCATTATCCGGAAAAAACAGGTCGTCAAATTTGTCATTACGGTTTTTGTCAATTTGAGACCTATTTGGATGTCTAGCCCCTTATGGCGGAGGTGAGGCCAAAGAAATTTTTGTTGTTTAAAATAGCTTAGTAATGAGGCTTCCTGGCGTAAAATAACATTTTTGCCAGTTCCCCGCCCGTTTCTGTGCTACAGACCAAAATATCCACTTTAACCCCGCCCCCGACCAAAAGCACTGCACATCGTAGCGTGATATGACCCATAAGGATTGTCGGTGGAATCGTCTTTAGTTTATTTGAATAATTAGCAATGGCTGCCTACATATTTAACTCCGGCTAATGCACTTTGTTGCCACATGTATCACCAATGGACTTTGATTCTACTTACGTAGCTGACAAATCGCTCTATTCGGGAGGCCATCTACCGATAATAGTTGGAACTGCATGCGGCCCTTTCACAACTCGTATTAAACAATGTGTATTCGTAAAAAATTTTAAATTTTAAAATAAATTTGACGCTAGCTGGTTTTTCTCTAGGTCCTTTACTACATTATGTTGCCGAATTATTGTTGTTGGTGTAAGTTCAGTGAAGTTGTGATAATTTTGCTGTTTCGAAGAAAATCTGTCCAAGTTTCAAAGCATATTTTTTGTGTTAGACAGTTTGGAAGGAGCTCACGATTGATAAAAACTAAAATAATTTCAATTTCACGCATTACTGCTTTTTTAAAGGTATAATGGAAAATAGTTTCTACCTTAAGCTGGTGGTTCGCGATGTAAATATATTATGAAGTTTTATTTGGTGTTATTCTTAAATATAATGCAGTAATGCTTGTTCCAGAAATTAATCCTCTTAATAGAGGCAGATCAATCAGAGGGTAGTGTAACATAGTGGAGATTGTGTATTGCAGGGATGAAAGCTTTTAATTCCGTATGTGTGTGTGATCGGCCATAACTCGGGAAACGACTTAACAGATTTTTATAATCTTGTGCTCATTGGAACCGGCATAGTCGATTTATTGTGTACATCCCCGAGGATTTGAGGTCTGATTACGTGGTCAGAGGTCAAAATGGGCGCTTTTTACACCATTTTAGTACCTTTCAGGGAAGCAAGGGTATTTTTATCTTAACTTATGATTTTTTTCTCTGGTTGGTTGTATTTCATAGGAAAATGATAAATGCCGATGCCTCTATTTTGTTTTTCGATTAAGGTTCCGGTTATGGGGCTTGAGGAATGGCATCCTCGCTGTTCCCCCACCCAAAATTCGAAAATTTGTTCCAAAATTCGAAAAATTTCTAATTTCGAAGATGTTCTAATTTTTTTAATATTGTAATTGTCGATCTAAAGCCTTCCGAGGATGCTGAAAACGATGAAGTCTTCTATTTTAGCGTATCTTTGATCGATGTAGATTTGTTGAAATTGTACATACTATATCTCATGGGACTCCCCATGAGCCATGCATGATTTCGTTATTTTCAACCTACATAACCTTTTAAATTTGTTGAATTTGCGGTTATAAAGGTTTTCGAGGATGCCTCAAACGATGAGATGATTCATTTGAATGTACCTATGAATAATATGCTGTCTTGCATGATACTGCTTGCTCTGGTACCTCCATTTTGATCTATGCATGATTTTGTGGGTTTCAGTCTAATGCTGTAAGTTGTTAAGTATCTGAATAAATGGTTTTCGACGCTGACAAAAATAATGAGTTGATTTTGTTCAAACGTACCCGAGACTGTAGCAAACGTGGCTCGATTGCAGAACGCCTCGCTGCGTAATCGTGGGTCGACCCACATTATAAGTACTAAATATTTAGGGTTATAATAATGCGCGGACCCAAAAAATTATGGCTTCACTTAAAAAATCGTAAGTCCACATTCACAGTTTATGGTGCTCGTTTTCACTTGAGCTGGCAATTATCGCATGTAATATGGTAATCTTTAAATTTATGTTTTGGTTCGTTCTTAAACAAGCTATACCTCTGCACCTAAATTTGTTCCCTAACTATATAATCAGAATTAAGTGCTCTAAAATCGATTAATTTAACGGGTTTGTTCGAATGCGTCACAATAAAAGATATTTTAATAAGAATGTTAGTTCGCGTTTAATTTAACGAATTTCGTTTAAACGAAGATCGACCGATTGTGTTATCTTTGGATTTTGTGTACACTTAATCCTGATTGTAACTCTACTGTTGAGCTTTCGTTCGTCACTTTTATAGTAGTCGGGAATTCACTGACGGTGTCGTTCAGCATTCTAAAACCCATGTCAATTCAAAAAATAACTGCATGACTTTTGTGGCAAATGATTTAACAGTTCTTTCCATTGGAAAGCTTAACTACTGATAGAACGCGCAGTGGTCGACATCAATTTTATAAATTTGCTTCAACCCACATTTAGCGGTGTGCCAGGAATGTTTGCATACCGGCACAAAATAGGAAGCATTATTACCAGTGAACAGTGTTTCGTTCAAAGTGTGCTTTCCAGGGAGGTTTACTCGCTGTTTTCATACATGAATTTTGGAAGACAATTGATTGGTTATCTTCAATAATAAAAAAGATTGTCTCTTAGTTTGCCTAAGTAATGGTGGAAGCAGTCATCGCGTAAATTTTATAAGTGGAAAATGTTTTTTGCTTTTAAAAGGAGCAGCGTAAGCTGGATTAGGGTTAGCAGTTAAAATTTATTGTTTGTATTTCTGTGGTTGTGTTTTGAGAAATTGTTTAAAGTATTTCACTGTATTGCATTATATACTTGTATTATTATGTCTTTGATTTATGTTTAGGAAATATTTTGCTCAATATTGCGTTGACAGAGTCTATTTCATTCGAACGTGTCGGTAAGAATAATGTCCGCTTTGTTTGTGTCCCGAATCCACCACTTAATCCTAAGGCGCCAGAGTCTGAGCGGAAAATTCCGGCAACGTTGCTGATACGAGTGAAAACAGGCCAAGATGCCGAAGAACTCATTGGAGAAATTAAGAAAATTCTTTCTGAATAAACATCTGAAGTGGTGTCATGTAAAGTGCAATTATAATGCTATGCGTCGCGAACAATCCACAAGGTCGGTGGTTTGCTACCTAGCACGTATTGCCAAACATGACTCGATTGTCGATGTATTGATTTTTGTTTAAAAGATTTCACAATAATATTATTGAAAATATAAAATTTTTGTCGTCATAATGGTAATTGCATGTTTTATGTTTAACCTAGCATCTAATTCCTTCAATACCTAGTTAATGCTTATTTTGTAATAATAATGATACATTTTAGCGTTTTATTGTTGGGATTGAAAATTTTTTAAAATATTAATATGTTTTATATTAGCAAACATAGGATTTTGTTTGAGAACGAGAATCGGAAAAACTTTTACAAACAAAGCACCTCCAACTCTGTTTTTGACGTTGTTTCCTTTTGTGGATTTGCCATTTTCAGATATTTTACATTATATTACATGGAAAATATCATGCAAGGTACATATAATGTTAGACAGACTGTAATTTAGTCTCCTTCACACAAAGAGGTGCATCTGACTAAACTACTGGGTCCTCCATTGACTGAAAATTTTGGCTCTCCATTCACTGAAAATTTGACCAGGGGCTTGAACAGGGGGCCCGTATGGATGGAGAGAAAAAGCGAAGCGATTTCGAAGCAAATTTTGACAAATTTTACGAAATTTTTGGGTTGAAGACGCAATTTTGGTACAAATTTTGATCAAATTTTATGTCGTTTAGGAGAATTTTTCTGAGCAGAACAAAAAACTTTGCCAATCATATCGAGTGAAATATGGATTCTCATTAAACGATCCTGTATTCACCAAACAGCATGACACAATAACAATTTTAAAGCTGGAACAGTTATATGAAACCTTTTCAGTGCGTTCCTTCGTTCAAAAGTGGTATGTGTTGCAAAATAACTTAGCTAGATGTGGTATTTATGGCGTAAAATTTTGGCATGGAAATTCTGTTTAAAAGTGTGTAGCTTAGCCTCGAATATTAGTCTAATATGTGTTTTAAAGAGTTTATAAAACGCTATTGAACTTTTAGAAACCAATATTGTACGTATATTGTACTAGTGGCTACTGTAATAACGTATTATAGAACAGTTTCGATTCTGTTTAATGGTTTAAAATTTGCGTTTTATTATGCAACTACACTGAAAAACGCTGAGTCAAGTTGGATAGATGAGTCAGTACATTTTAACCCTAAGGTTGAGTTAACGTTGATTCAATTTGAGCTAAGTTTTGACTCAATAAAGTCAAGTTCGACTCAAATTATGTCAAGACTTGACTCAAATTGATTCAAGTTTGACTCAAGCTTAGGGTTAAAAAGATCTGACTCAACGTTTTGCAATGTACATTAAAGCCAAATAAATTATCCACTGAGACCGCTGAGTTTAGGAACATTACTTTATTCTGGCAACCAGTTTATCCAACCTACAAACAATAATCAGTTGAAGTGCTGCGACTCTCCAATAGGTCCTTAATGTAATGCATTTACTTCTGAACTTTAAAGCAAGGTGGTTAATTATAATTGTGAAGATACAACAACCCAGTTAGTTTTAGCAGCGCAGTGTTTTCGCTTTTACTATAGATCAAAATTATTGAGATTGCACTTAACTGTGAGATGATAAGTGCCATAAGCAACCCCATAAATATCAAGTCCTAAGTAATAATGAAATTTATATCGGTTTTAGAACAAAGTAGTCTGTTTCGGAAAAGGATAATATATTTATAATGGTTACTAAATACACAGTTCTTTATCGTTTATTATATAGGGAGTGGGGTCTATGATACTCCTGTGGATGATTCTACATGATGTTCATCAATGCAAAATTTCAACAAATTAGGCTTCCTTGTTATAATGTCATGGATGATAATTGCAAATTCGTGCTAAATGTGGCTTACACTTGGACATTGTCCAAATGAAGCGAAGCATGCAAAGATTTCACTGGGGGCGCTAGGAGGAAAATCGTGAAAAAAATTTTACCTATCGCTAATCGCTGTAACTCTTAAGTTCTCTCATGTTAAATGGATTTCGACAATTTTTTGTTAGAAAAGCAAAGTAGTGACGATGCCCCTATTAATGTCTTAGTACTTTTATGTATTAAGGCACAGTGCGATCAGAATAGGATTATCTAACAGATGGACTTAATATAATAAACCTGTTCATACTCACAGTAATGTGTGTTTCGTATAGCGTTGAAGAAACTTTTTGCGCCACACTAAAGTCGAACCCCAATAGGCTGGTTTGAGGTCAGTGTACCAGCCACAGGCCAGTTCGGAGCTTTTGCTAACATCCTAAAGAATCTTCTTCGCGAACAATATCACCAAACCTTCATTACTGAACAATTCGCGTTGTAACGATTTGAGTATAGGCAATAATTTAGTTACCCGTGCAATATGCATGTTTGTTTGCATCGCATTTGAATTTGCTTCTTCTGAAACTTTTCGGGTCGAGCTATGGCCCGAGTTTCAAGGTTTTTGAAAATTTGCTTTCGGCCCGAACGAAAATGGGACAAGGCCGCCCGGCTGAGCAGATTGGCAGGACCGGGTCCGATTCGTGACATGCTTCGAGTATAACCTCTTACCTCTGGTGCCAACGTGTGATCCAGTGTATTTAAAACCAAGGCTAATTTTTTAAAATATGTTTTCGACACCGAAGAGTAGCAATATACGTAGATTTCTTGACGACAGACATAGCTATTCTAAGTTTGCATAAGCGACGTACAAAACTGTCCAAATTCAAACATTTTGCGTCAAGTAACCCCCTGACTTTTGCTGGTGTACACTGGTATTAAAAAGGAACAAGTTTGTGTTGGGCTTAATGTTTAGTTAAGTGCTAGGATGTGTTTCGATGCTAGTCGTAGATCTTGTTCATATAACGTACCATCCGATTTGTGGTAACATTGCATCTTGCCACTGATACGACCAAATTCTGGTCATATCAAACTTGTTGCTGAAATTTTTAGCTCAGTTTTTAACTGCAATTTGTAAAGCAGGCAAATCATGGTTCAAAAACTGAGCTCCAATTTTTAGTTTAAAAATTGCAGTTAAAAACTGCATTTTTTTACGTTTACATTAAAAATTGTATTGCTTGCATACAGACAGCGGCAAAATATTTTTCAGAAAAAATGCGAAAACTACCAGCATGTTATTAAATGTTTTATCTGCACTATATCTGATTTTAACTCTACGATTTTATTGTTCGTATACGTTAGGTTGGCGTATATAATGAACTTTGATTTGCTCGCCACTGGAACTAAACTGTTAGCCAAGGGCATCGAATAGTAGATCGCTACCCGGGCACCCGATTAGTTACCCGGGTACCCGACGCTAACTTTGGTAGTTCTCGTAAACTCCATCTTCCTTTCATATTTGCTGCATCTCCGACGTTAAAATTAGGTACCCAAATCTGTAAATAAATCTTGTAGGTTGTGATCGTGTCGACTTAAAAATTGTTTCCTCCGGCCTACAGTACATTACTGCGTGCTGTCATGTACGTGGTGGCTAAGTAAAATGGTGCTAAGCACCGCCAAACGCGAAATGCTTGGTCGTGACTGAGCTATCCAGCTGTAAGATAGGATTTGGGAAGTAGAAAAGTTAAATGTGTCATATAAATGTACTGGTTGGTAACGGTTGGGTGTTTTTCACGGTAAGGATAGACGAGTTGGGGATAAGATAGACATGTTGTTTCCTCGTACATAGAGTACAAGAAGCGGGTTGCAGAAAACCCATAACTAGCTTTTGGTTGTCCGAGAAAAATAAAGAAAGCCTTTGTGCTTTTTCAATATTTTCACACTTGCAGTTACCACCTCCATGCCGACCTACTACTGTGTATAAATTTTGATTTCAGCTGGGGCGACTGCGGTAGCTATATAATAGAGTCGTAATCATCACTTAAGCTAAGACATAAAGAAATGCAGGATCCAAATTTGCATGCTGAAATAGCAACCTATATTACCGCTAAATATGGCCTTTGCAGATGGATGAAATGTCGGCACTTAAAATGTGTATGCAAACCAGACCACACAAAGTGTGACGCAGTACACATCAATATGATATACAGCAGTTGTTTTTAAAAGGGCAGCATTAACGTGGTGCCATGAAAAATGAAATCGAAATTCAACATACAAATTTTAAACCCTAAGACATAGTTGCCATATATGCTTTTTGGGGTTACCTTCCCTGAGGTCCGGACCGCACAGAGGGTCCGGCAACCTTCCCCTTTGACAGGTTACACTACCCCCTGGACGCGCTTCACCCACCGGGCACCTCGGACCCTGAGCATTTATGATACATATTCTCTTCCATGTTGTAACGCAAATCTACGCGTCATCACGGTATACCAGATTATAAAACAACTGAGTCGGTTTATTAATATACAACTCATATTAATAGGTTTCTGCAAGCTGTAATGCACCGTGGTACCAAATTTGCTGATGTTGGAATAACAGTTCCTCGCTGATACGAGATACAGTCGTGACACCATCTTCAAATGGGTTTTTCATTTGCTTTTCATAAACACGCAAATGAGCGTATATAATACATATGCAAGTATTTATGTATATGTATTTTTGTCATTACATCATAGTTTCTGCATAACAATTATTGTGAATACACATTTAAATTTTTTATTTATTTTTCGCCTCCCGAATTCATTCGTTGTAGGATTTCAAACGTGGTGCTCCACCCGCACGAGAAGTTTATGCTTACACAACCTCATTTTAAATTATTTATATAAATGCAGTTATTACTTGGTTAGCTATTTGTACAGGTTGTTTCCAATGTTTTAGAGAGTTTTGACAAACCGTTATAATTTGCCGGTATCTGGTGGCCAGTCAGGTTACTTTTAAGTTGGATATAGCATAATATAAAAGATGTATTTTGCAGAGCTCAGGCATGAGTTCGTTAAATTCTTGTTACCTATTTCTCAGATTCACCCCTAAGTTAAGCCTTTGTATTTAGCTGCTATTTTCGTTATTACTTTCTCGTTTTATTTTTGTAATGAAAACTGTTAAATTTGTTAATGCTGCGAATGTCGGAGGCACACACCTATGCGCAATATCCTGTAGCTTATATTATTAGATATTCATCGTCGATATTAGGAGAAGCCTTGTGTCCCAATTACAATTCTTAGTGTTCGAAATATGAATCTTAGCTTCTTGTGAATCAAGTGTATGTACGTCCATGCGCTGCGTTCTTCTACTTCCCTAATCTAGCTTTTGGGTTAGTTATATTTCTTAAGTTATTAAGAAGAAAATTTCATTTTTCGGTAAATCGGTGGAAAATATATTCCAATTAACCCAGGGCGCTATCCAAAAACAGTGTTTAGATTTCCGACACTGTTATTTTCGAAATTCGAGAGTAATTTTGGGACAACTACATAGGTGGATATTTAAATTTTTATATTCGTCAGGGTGTTGACATATGTTCAAAATATTTACTTAACAACATAGCAGAATCTTATTTTATGCATGACGTATGGACCAACCATGGTAATTAAATAAAATAATCGCGTCACAGATAATGCTAAATTTAACCATTTGAAGTGCTTCTGTACGTTTCTAGGACCTCGGTTATTTATTAAGGGTGTCCTAAATACCATTAAGACGGAGAATGATGGAGTCTGCCCACAGTGTATCTAATCAAAGAAACTCTGAGGCAATCCTTACATCGCGAATGAATTTATTATTTATAATTGTTAATCGATATCGTGAACATTCGTAGTTTTTAACATGATAAAATGTGGCTTGAATGACACTGTGTACGACATAATGCTATATTTATCGTGGCTAAAGGATGAAAAGGTTTTAAAACAGGAATATCTTAACATGAAAGCCACAATAGTATTTTATAAAAACTTCATGGGATTTAGTAAAATATGTGTGCCAAAGATGTATTGGTAAAATATTGAGCGCATTATCTTAGTATAATGTACGATCCTTTATTGTGTTATAAAACGCATGCGTATCCATGACTGATCTGGTTTGAAGGTCTATTAATTGACAGCAATCGTATTTGTATAACTGTGAACAAATACAAAAACAGAAGTGTATAATATATATTTTTGGTGTTTGGTTAAGAAGTATCATTAAATTGAATTTTGAATTCTGGACTGTCAGTTGTTTTTGAAACCTCGTCAATGTTGCAGGAATTAAGTTGAACCGGGTCGATGTGATATGTCCACAGCTTATCATAAACAATAAAATTTTGAACGTATGTGCCCGTGCCAGCGTGCTGCAGTATGTAGTCAAATTTTACAGCAGTCAAATTAGGTAAATATGTATATAGAGAAATAGCTATGACAAGATACCTACAGTTAATGGATTTAGATTAGAGATAATAACGTAATTTCAGTTTTGTTCTATAATAAATCCACTGTATATTGCGCTAAAACTTCACGAACGTGGAATAAGTCAAGATGGTAGCAGCCATTACTGCTACAATTCTATGTCGTATGGGTGCTATGAAACAAACACGCTTGAAAAGTATTGCGTTACTTGGTTAAGACATCCTTAAGTGATATAATGGGCGTCCGGTGCTGGGTGCAAACATCTACCCACAACAAAGGCATATGTAGGGATACCCTAGGGTTATAAGTGTCACAGCAATGATTAAATTTTGGGATCAGAATACATCGAGAACGGTATTATACCGTTTCATTTATGCTTCTTAGAGTATTGGAGTGCGAACCTTATCGAGTATTGATATCCTAGCTCTTTTGTGACATATTTTGTAGGTGAACAATCGAGTATATAGGTTACTTTTCAATTGTCAGTCATCCTTGTACGCTTATTACTCAAGGTATACGACCGCAATACACTCTTCGCTCAATTTGTAGCAGTTTGCCTCATGTATGCGTAGACTTGCTAATTTGTCTAACGCTTTTAGTATAATTGATAGAACTTAACGTTAATGCCACATTCATCTTCCCATGGTGAAAAAGTTTACCATAAAAATATGATAAAGGTAAAAGACAATAAATGGCTTAGTTTTAAGGCATATATATACCTTTTCTGTCAGGAAGATGAGGTTAACAAAAATGGGAATCGTGGTTGGTGTGGCTGCTCTTATCTCATTAACTGTTGGTGTTCTGTTCGATGCTACTGTCATGGATATTCAGCCAACAGCCAGAACGATAATAGCCTGAAATTGGGTTAACTGTTTCTTAAAAGTACATCACGTACCAGTCATACAGTATGAAGTAGAATTTTAAGTAACAATTATTAAATGTACTACTTTTACTGCGTCGGGTGCCCGGATACAACAGTCGGGTGCCCGGATATTACGTCTTTATAATATTTAGTCTTTATAATGTTATATTTTGCTCGTTTTATCAGAAAATTGTTTTCCTAAGAAATATAGATAACATAAAAGAAAGGTAAGTGAGATAAAAATACGCAACGCCTGGTCATTTATTTTTAATAAATATGATTCGCACGATCTCCAGATGCCTATTTTGAACAGCACGGAATTTAACTTGGACACAAGAACGCCTTTCAGGTCGATAGCAGTAATGAATTTCTATTAATTAAGCTAAAGCTATCGGTCACCGATATGAGTTTGGAAAAATTGCTAGGGGCGTGTCGTACACTCTCGGCAATTGTTTATGGTATGGGTGCGACCATGACCGTCTGTACCGTAGGGGCACGACTACAGTGGGGCAAAAGGTGCGAACAGCGGGGACCCTATAACGTGAACGCCACGTAAGTTCTATAACATTGGGTGCGAATCTGAGCAGCCAGATAACAAAACCAACGAACAAATGCCCGATACTGCAAAATACAACTTTTATATTATATCCAACTGAAAAATAACAGTTAAGTGCGGTTCCTAAATTTGACATGGTGTACTAGACATTTGCAAAATACAAGGGTTTGCTAAAAGTTTTTAAAACATTGTAAGAACCTGTAAAAAGAGCTAACTATATATTAAACCGGATTTAAACAACGCGTAATAGTTCGTTTACGCTTAAACTTTTTGCGCCGGGTGATTGTTACTTTTAAATCCGATCTCACGAAAACTGACAGATCCGGGAGAATAAAAATAATTTAAAAAACTTTGAATATATATTCAGAATTTGTTATACACAAGCTATGATGTAAGGTAAAAATGAGCAAATCCATGCACAGCCCAAAACCATTGATTCAAATTTGGTCTATTTAGTCGGTCCTTTCTTAACCGTAAGATTAACTTTAAGCTAACTCGATTTGAAAGCTTGTAATAGAACGGAGATGTATATTCGTAATCCCTAATCAGATTTCATAATTTCCATGATTCATGAGTTCTAAATAATGTTTAGGATAAACGTAACGTAATCGCTGTGATTTGAAAAAACATTTTTGCCGTATTAATGGTACTGTTAGATTTAGAATCGACGAAGTCAACCATCTAGGTTTGTATAACCATCTACCTTTGACCCATTACGTAATGAGTTACAGTGCATTTCCTATACTGTTGAACAAACTTTGCCCTCCGCCAGATTGAACCTGCATCATTTGAGTACGAGTTATATACGTTAGACACTATGATATCTATAAGCTGTTGACTGATTTCTTAAGGAACCTCACAATGTGTGCAAATAACAACATACTTGAAAACACACGCGGCACGACAATCTCCATTAGTACATAGCGTCGTAACGTACATTGTTACAAAATGTGTGACTAATGTAGGAAAGCGTTAATAGCTGAAATTATATCAGTATTTAAAAAGGAAAAATTGTGAAATATCTCCTTCTTGATATAGTTATTACAATTTTCCTTACTATCATATGGAAATATTTCCTTTATTATGGAGTAAATCATTTTTGCTAATGAAATTATTCCTGTTATTATCATACATAAGTTAAAATTTTCTTCATATGTGAAATTAAGTTGTAAAGTAGAAGTTGCGTGAATGTAAGGAAATTACTACCTAATATTCAGTACTAATTTCTTTTAAGAAATATTTTCCCCAGATTTTCCTGTTTTTAACGAGTTCCCCGCAACATATAAAGGAATAATTTCCCAAATTCAAAAATTTATTTAAAGCTAAATATTGCTTTAAGTTCAGTGCAAAATTTGTGTAAGAAATATTTCTAACAGTTTTCGTCACTTAACCTCAACAGTGTACAGACTGAAAGGAATGTGATTTGTGAATTATCCAAAACAGGTACAACACTGTTTTTTTCTCCATTGTTCTTGGAAAATCAAACTAAATTATGGACTTTCCACAATCCAAAATTTTTTGCTTACTCATAGAAGAATTTACACTACTGTGTTATCCCAAACCTCGCCCATCTTTATCGTGAAAAAGCACCCAACTTCTGGAATTCGATACATATAATAATATAAGCCTTTTACGATGGTATATGCTCGCAGTTTCTTCAAAATCTGCTTGACCAAGCCCTAGAGCTTATCCTCAAGGTCTTGCATCGATGATGGTTATCGCGCTATTGCCCCCACATCTGGAAATGTGCAAATACTAATCCACTGCTGAAATAGGATAAATCTGCAACCGAAATCAAATCGTACAAACCAGTAAGTCCTGACGTAGTGTCGTGAAAAATGGCTAAAAAGAATCAAGTATTAGCGTCTCAGCTACTGCGTTGAAAATATTGGCTGCATTCCCGAATTCCAACTTGCTTCAGACCCACCTTATCGCTCTACTGAAAGCCAAGTGCTTTGAGCCGCTTTTGTAGCCGATGGCATTAAAAAACCACCTGCTTGAATCACCATGGCTCTGATAGACTACTTACCAGTCATTGATACAGTGTGGTACTCATTCGTCTTATTGAAACTCATTCGAAACGCTGTTCCAATTCGTTTTGCACCATGAAGAAAGTTTAGAAATATGCAAAATAGACTCAAATGTTTTAATGCATCTCAAGATATCGCAACTTTGGTTGTGGCGTGTCACAAGGTTTGGTTTTATCTCCCTTGTTATTCAATGTCTACAGCTTGTATACTCTTTTTAGAGAACAAATAAACGAAATAGTGGCACACGCGGGCGATGTCGCTTTATAGCATTGAAGCCCCGATAACTCACTATCCGCGGATCATTCCAGCAACCTTTGAATGGCATTGCTGGTTTGTGGTAATGCAAATTTCAACTTAATTTATCGAAAAGTGAAACTTTCCATTTCAGGCGCGACAAACGCGAGTTTAAACATGCAGCACATACAGGCATCAATACTTATGATGTTGCAGCCAAAGATACCATCACCTACTGGGCATTAAGTTCGAGAGAATATTATCTTTTCATTGACGGAGGCAAGACGAGCCACCGAAGGTGGCGAGTCGCAGCCGGAGGCGTACATTTAACTTTATTGACGGAGGCAAGACGAGCCACCGAAGGTGGCGAGTCGCAGCCGGAGGCGTACATTTAACTTTATATATATCAATATACTAGACGCAAAATTTCAATTTTCTCTGTGACTTTTTTTTTGTTTGTCACAGACAGGTCTGCAGGTTGAACGCCTGGGCCGATTTTAGAAATTTTTTTTCTTCGTGTTGCATATTCTCTTGCGGAGTGCCCTTTCATTGAGCACTTTTTTCTACGAAAATTGCTTTGTACTCAAAATTAAGCAAATGTTGCTCAAACTTAGGGATTTTTGCCATTTTTTCAGCTTTTTCACCGCATCTCGACAACCGTTCGTGCTATTTCGGCGATTTTTTTACATAAAATGTACTTTCACGTTTTCTAAACAGCTGTATATAGCTGATTGACGTATTTCATCTCTTTCCTTAAAAACTAAGCAAATTCTCTTAAAATTGACTTAGGGAAACCTAAGTTCATCATATCTCGACAACCGTTCGTGCTATCTCGGTCATTTTTTTGACATAACATGTACCTTCACGTTTTCTAAAAGACTGTATACGAGTGATCTACTTACTCTTATAAATTCTCTTAAAATTAAGCAAAGTCTCTTAAAAATGAGTGAAAAATTATTAAGTGTGTTATATCTTTTGAATGACTCGGCCGATTCGGACTAAATTTCATTGATGGGTACAACTTGATAGATGTATTGTCGTTCTACTGTATAAATAACTAGACGTTTTCATGTCTTCCTCTTATTATTGTTTCAGCATTGCGTTTAGTTATTATGATAATGTTGCTTCGACCAGTTTGAATTATACGTATCGTTCATAGTCAAATTCGAACATTATTTTACAGAATAAATTCAGTTTCTTAAAATTGTTTTCATGGTGAAAATTCGAAGATGAGGTGTAGCTACTCGATTTAAATGAGTATGTTACTTTTAAACTCTTACCAAAAATGTTAGAAATTCCACAAGCTGTATGCACTATTCACGCCGTTGTTAACCACCATGCCTCCGTCACCCACGTTTACGTGTTACTAGTATATATCAATATACTAGACGCAAAATTTCAATTTTCTCTGTGACTTTTTTTTGTTTGTCACAGACAGGTCTGCAGGTTGAACGCCTAGGCCGATTTTAGAAATTTTTTTTTCTTCGTGTTGCATATTCTCTTGCGGAGTGCCCTTTCATTGAGCGCTTTTTTCTACGAAAATTGCTTTGTACTCAAAATTAAGCAAATGTTGCTCAAACTTAGGGATTTTTGCCATTTTTTCAGCTTTTTCACCGCATCTCGACAACCGTTCGTGCTATTTCGGCGATTTTTTTACATAAAATGTATTTTCACGTTTTCTAAACAGCTGTATATAGCTGATTGACGTATTTCATCTCTTTCCTTAAAAATTAAGCAAATTCTCTTAAAATTTACTTAGAGAAACCTAAGTTCATCATATCTTACTTATATGATTTGTTTCCCTCATCTCGTGTTCTAGTTTTATCACGCGTGCTTGGGTTTTTGTTTAATGCATGGATTCATAGTTTTTAACTTTGGTATTACATAAAAAGATGATAGTGTTTGTCACATTTTGAGCCTATAACGCTTGCTACTCAAACACTAACAGAATAACACTTGTCATTTTGAATAGTTCAAATTATACGTATCGTTCATAGTCAAATTCGAACATTATTTTACAGAATAAATTCAGTTTCTTAAAATTGTTTTCATGGTGAAAATTCGAAGATGAGGTGTAGCTACTCGATTTAAATGAGTATGTTACTTTTAAACTGTTACCAAAAATGTTAGAAATTCCACAAGCTGTATGCACTATTCACGCCGTTGTTAACCACCATGCCTCCGTCACCCACGTTTACGTGTTACTAGTAATAGTGTCATAGGCGTCGCGAAGATCACTAAGCTCTGCCAAGCTGTCTGCTTACACGATGGTGCGACGTGGTGTCCAAGTCGTAACGACTGGTGTGTCTTGTTCAAAACATTTGTTCTTCTTGAAGAAGCAGATGTGGAAACATTCGAAACGATGATTAAGAAAGCCGCTTTCAAGGCCTACGAAGGTTCACAATATCATCTTTAGATGAATCCGTAGCCATGGTCCGCAATCGCCTTAGCGTTTTCTTACCGATGCTGAGAACAACATCCAAAGCCCGTCATCTGAAGATCAACCGCAGTGTGCAATCGAAACCATCGGAACACATTGTCGTAGTTTCTGTATCTACTATACCGATGGATCAGCAACTGTTGGTCTCTGTGACGGTGCATGACTTTCGTTTTATTAAAACCATAGATCTTATGAATTCATCTATTCTCGACAAAAGATGCATGACTGGCCCGGCAATCTGTTCCAGCTGCGATACAGATTGTCTAGCGATGCGTCATTATTACATAGAAATATCCTCTTTCGCTGACGGTAACTACACATCAATCATTGATTTTAATATGCAGCGACAGACAGAGCCTGACAATGTGACTATAATAGCCTCGTACATCGGGTGATATCTGTGTATTGAATATATACAAAATTATCACCCGGCTACTAAATTCGGTCGAAATGGCAGTGCAAACGATTCCGGGCCACTGTAGCTTCTTCAGCAACTTGCCTATTTTCGGCCCACCTGGGAGCCAAGCTGCAAAAACACAAGTATCCACTCTCTATAAAGCTATGATCAGAATGATTGATCGTGAGATGAAAGAAGCTCTGAACTACAGCATTCTTTTACGACAGTGCTGTATATGCCACATTTTTAGCAAAATCAACGGAAGCACACTATTCTGTGGAGCATTCAAGGCAGAATCAGAAACCATCATACAAGTTATCAACTGCCCACACTTGCCATAGATCGGATCTGCATTTTAGACGTGAGGCAATCGAAGCCTCGGCTCTTGTGACTGAGCCTGTGAAAGGATGTTCATATCTCAGCAAGTCTCTCCGACTTGCCTGACGTAGCTGATTGCAATAAGAACAAGGTCTTTATAGATTTGTATGCCTAAGTTGAACGTTGAAGATACGTAAATTTGAGTAGTACGTACGAGAACTACCGAAGTAACTGTCGGGTATCAGGGTAGTTAATCGGGTACCCGGGTTGTTTAGTCGGATCGGGTAAGGATTTACTATCCGATGCCGATGCCTAACAGTTATATCTGACACTTACGTCCTGGGTATCCGATACACCACCCGGGTACGGCTTGTTGATAACCCGGGTAGTAATGTCCACGTTTAGTAAAGTATATTGCCGTCATGATGCATATTGACATCACCACTTGGAATGCTGTCCACTCGAAGGAGTTTTAGCGCCATTGGTATGTTTTTAGAGAAAATGGAAGCACAGGAGGAATTTGAATATAATTGTACCACACCGGTACCCTTTTTGGAAATTTTTAATTTTTTTTTAGATTGATTTTCAGATGCCGGGAATTTTCGTAAAATTTCTCGGCAAATGCATATAAAATTTTCTGTCACGTAACATGTGTAGTTATATATCCAAAGACTAGGGCATAAACAAATATATATACATGATATGCCATTCTAGATATGCTAAGCCTTAATGTCCTATGCTTTATATCTTATTTTATGTCTTAGAGTAAATCTGAATCGCGGACTGTCTCCGTCTTCGAACTCCGCGCAAAAGCAGTACCTTTTTCTAACAGTATAAAATATATGCCCTAAAGGTGACATGGGCACAGAGCGAAATATTATTGTCATAAGCTGTGGCTAATTTTATTCATGCACTACCAATTATAAGGATTTAGGCCAAAGCTTTGCTGAGTGGTGGAAGGTATATATGCAGGTTGTGTCGACCTCCATATACTAAGCCTAAGCTAAGATCCTTATATGACCATACACAAAGACTAAGTCGGGCGGCTTCCGCTCTCGAACCCCACTCCAACTTGCTCTTTTTAATGAAATAACGCACGCAATTGTCTTTACTTGGGCTAGGATTTGTAAATATCAGGTGTTCTAGAACATCGGTTTAGTAACAGCACGTTTCATGACTTAATCTGATCAAGTATTGCTATCATTACCTATAACTTGGTTGCCAGTGTATCGAATTGGAGAAATTTTTACAGTGTATATGCATTTAGGGTGGCTTTCATGTGGCATTCATAGGGCTATAAGGGCATTTAGCACAAGGAAATGGAACGAAACAACGTTAAATCTAATAGCCTAAAATACATAAATAATTTTCTTCGGAATTAAAACTTCAAAAAATTGGATCGTTTTCTAGCGCTAGTGTATTTTAGGTAAAAAAGCTAAAAGATTAATAATTTATCGTTGCGTTTACCCTTCGTATACAATGCCAGGCGTGTTTATTCGACACAATGCCGGTTTCAATTTCCTGAAGTTAAGGAAGATCATGCCGGAAAACAAAGTTATGTTGTCGGTCAGAGTAGGTGTCACGTACGAATCATACATAGATTGTGATAGGTTCTATAGTAAATAGGATCAAACACCGTCAATGTACAAAATTTAAAATAAAAATTTCTATGATTTCGTGAAAAATTGAAATGGATCACATGGCTTGTATTTACAGTATATATACGTTATAGTAATATGTGAAATTTTGTTGCAACTCTAGTAATTCAACAACCCATCATATTTGTTTAAATTTATCTGTATTAGGTGCGTATAAAGTTCGCGTTTCCAACTAAAGTATTATTGGTATATATTTGCCTCTGGATTCAAGCAAAGCCTTGCTTCAGGCTAATATCAGCCACTTTCGCAAATCTTTTATAGTTAGGTTGTAAGTGAAGCGATCTGGCTCAAATTTTCACTGTGGATGTGACCTTAGACTGCTTACCTGCAGAATTAATAACGCTGGGATATACGTTTGTACGAGGAGACAATCGAGCAAGTTTAAAATTTAGTGCCAAATTTAACCAAATTTTGTTTTGTCTTTTCGGTTTACAGTCTCCGAGCCCGACCTGATGTTAGTAAATGCATGATTTGACATATCGTTCGAATTGACGAGTTGTGTCGAATGGTGTTAAAATCAAAACAATCCATTCGTGGATAGGGAGCTACGCCTATTTAATTGAATGCCTTAGCCGAAGCTAACAAAACAAAACAAAAGCCTAACAAATGAATTATACTGATTCTGGTACCATTCGAATGCGGTTCCAATGGTATACAAAACTATACACCGCATAATCACTGAGCCAAATTTGGCTCAATGATTTTGCAGTATACGTTTGCAGACAAAAAATTTTCCGTACCATGAGTAACCAAAAATGGAAATAAATTTCATAAATGCGGATTTAATGGAGATTTTTAACCGTCTCAACGACTTAAATTGAATAATGCCAAAATTTTAAAGGTGTTTCTCATAAATTGATACTTTTCGCGCTGGAGGTATATAATATAAAACAGTTATTTTGTTATTTTTTTTACAAAATATAACCCGTTAAATAACTGTCCAATTTTAGCTCATATGGCGTATATTTTAGCTCATACAGTGCATAATAATTTAACTACACGATGCAGCATGAAATCATCAATGGTACAGTTTCATTGACTTTGTATAAATGGTATTACAATGATGTATCTTAAAATATTACTGCATGCTACCCGCCTAACGTTCTCATCGGTACATTTAGTAGATCGAAGTATATATATCTAGAGAATGCAAGTGCCAATGCTATTGAGTGGTTATGCAGTATTCGCAGAGGAATTTGTGAAGCTACTATAATTCGTGAGCGGTATATATAGTAACAACTGTTGTTATGTGGTCTGTAGCAATAGCAAAAATCGGCCCGCTCGATATATAGGAAATCGACGATACATTGATATAAAAATAAACATGAAATGATCTGGATAAAGAACTCTTAATACGAGACCAAGATTATCCAACAGTTCACAAATCATTAGATCTTGACTAGAGGCGAGAACGGACAAAAAGCTCGCTGGAAGTGTGGTCGGCCCGGCCCGTATCTACAAAATTTCGGCCCGGCCCGCTAAACTGGATGGACCAAGCCGCTGGCCGAAATTCTTAGCTCAAATACACAATCTATAGTATGGCCCAAGGGCGACATTTCACCACTTTCTAGATTTACCAAATTACGAAGATAATCGTTCCTTTGTGTATAACAGGTGTGGAATAGTGCTTTCGTTTGCTACAATTTGTTAGGGCTTTAACTATTACTACAAAGGTTGTTTATAGGAAGTTTTCTCTGTTCAAATTATGTATCAGAATGAGTTCAACTATTCCTACAAAGCTCGTATTAACAATGGTTATCGCTATTCGCTGTTCACTGGCTGATCCAGAAACTTTTGACGGGTCGCCCATCTACCGCCCCGCCCTTGCAATCTTCGCATTCCCCTCACCCTTGTATGCGTGTCGACGGCCGCCAAAAATTTTCGCGAAAGAGTTTTCAGTACCAGAATGAGTTCAACTATGCGTACAAAGCTCGTATTAACAATGTTTATCGCTATTCGCTGTTAACTGGCTGATCCAGAAACTTTTGACGGGTCGCCCATCTACCGCCCCGCCCCTGCAACCTCCACATTCCCCTCCCCCTTGTATGCGTGTCGACGGCCGCGAAAAATTTTCGCGAAAGTGTTTTCTGTACCAGAATGAGTTCAACTATTCGTACAAAGCTCGCATTAACAATGGTTATCGCTATTCACTGTTCACTGGCTGATCCAGAAACTTTTGGCGGGTCGCCCATCTACCGCCCCGCCCTTGCAACCTTCGCATTCCCCTCACCCTTTTATGCGTGTCGACGGCCGCCAAAAATTTTCGCGAAAGAGTTTTCTGTACCAGACTGAGTTCACCTATTCGTACAAAGCTCGTATTAACAATGGGTATCGCTATTCGCTGTTCACTGGCTGATCCAGAAACTTTCGACGGCTCGCCCATCTACCGCCCCTCCCCTGCAACCTCCGCATTCCCATCCCCCTTGCATGCGTGTCGACGGCGGCGAAAAATTTTCGCGAAAATTGGGTAAAATATGTGTAAAAGCGAGTAAAATTGGTAAACCATAGGAAAAAGGAAAATTTATGTCTAATTTTCAAACAACCCATGTATCCCCCAAAACCTTGACAGGTATGTACCTTAACCCATTCGATATACCAACTAATTTTTATGACACTGATCATATTTTTTTCATTTTGTACAAATTTTTGATGGTCCGACTTTGGTTTGACGGGGATGGTCGAGCCCCTCCCGCTCACCTCTGGATCTGCTAGACTCTCTATTGCTATACTTTACCTAACAGTGATTACCGGTCACGATACGTTGTATAATACTGCTTCACACTGTTCTCCGTGAATGTCGGATTACCGATATTCGGGTTGTACAGAACAGCCGGACGAGAACAGTTGTACTACATGACATTCTACAGTATTAACAAAAATCAAAATATGTCACGTTTTCCTCATAAATGATTGACATAGCATTATGCAGATTTTGGTTTGCAATATTCCCGCTCTTTAAGGCTGTTAAATTAGTAAATCTGTTGTCTGTAGCCCACTCAACATTGCTGAAAATTATGTACACTTTTACTGGTGAAGACAGGGTTGGTAATGAGGTGGGCTGACCGGCGGCGTGGGGCTAGTCGCGGCGGTCTTAGGTGCGGCGCTGGCAGTTGAAGTTCGCTAAAGGCGACGTTAACATAAAACGAGGAGGAAGCAACACTATTTGCCCTAAAAATATTGAAGTTGTGGATATCGTTTATGAAGGTTAGCCCGGAAAAATTTTCAACTGACTATGATTTGCGTACCATGCTTGTGGTAACTCTACAACGCATATTTACAATAGCAATATAGCAAACAGCAGCAGTTGCAGTGTATATATAGACTAAAAATCAGTTTTCAATCGGTGTTCGGACATTCCTTTGTCTCATCACCGGAATTAACTCATTTTGATAAAAAATCGAATCAGATCTTTATAAATTAATATGGTGAAATTGGCAATGTATTCTTGAGGCGTGATATAATATAATACCTGAAACTACGCCGTATAGTATAACGATAGGATCTTTGTACCTTAATAAGAATATATCTAACATTTATGGATTTAGTGTGCTTTGTAGTTAAGTGTAATGGTTTGGTTGTGAACACTGAACGGGAGGAATACATAAATGACAGCCTAACAAGGCGTCAAATTAAAGATTACGATCACTGAAGGTATGGGTTAGGGTTATTTTTACTAAGCCGAGTGATCCTTTGCCCGCAAACATTTGTATTATTGTATTTGTAAACTCAAAACACGTTAAAGTATACGAAACTGGCTTAAAAGGCATTCAAAATGATATGTGTTTGTAAATATCGTCTTTTGTGCATACAGAATTAACATTTCGTTTGAAGCCATGGTCAGTTTAGTGCGAAAACCAGTTATTAATTTTGAGAAAGCTTTACTTCGATATGTACATCTACATATGTCAGTTGTGACTACCGGCGTTCGTAGTACTTTAGGTTGTTGCTTACTCAACCGCGTTGCGAGGCAGCATTTCCTGCTGACGCTTCAAACTCTATGAGAAGGTACATTTTAATGGCAAAATAAAATCCTGACTACAGGTTGCAGTAACAAGATAACTTTATAATTATGGTGTTTCGAAATGTTGCCATGCGTGCTGCAATAAACTGTTTTTATCGTTGTAATTCCAACATAATATCAGGTGGCTGCAGATCGTTTTCGGACGAAGCATCGTCTTTTGTTCTCTCTGAAATGCTCGATAAAGGGATTCGACGGTTGACGCTAAATGATCCTAAAACGAGGTAAAGTGTCTTTGTTTTATCTACCTATCAGGCTGTGATATCATTTTTATCTTTTGTAAACTGCATGTTATCTAAACATCACCTCTCATAACATTGACGCTAAATATTGTACTAAGCCAGAGATGGAACCGGGTCACCATATTGTGCCCTGTGCCCCGGTCATGGTCACGGTAATAGCGTTGTCACAAGGCAATTTTCAAAGCACCCAATGTATAATCTGTGAATTCGTACAAGGAAACAGTGTTTCAAAACAGTGAAATATCTGCCTGGCAAACCGCAATTAGACAGATTACAGTTGCGTTTTCGGGAAGGCCTTTGCCAGAGGCTACAGTCCTAGTCAAACGTAGGAAGGCGTTAATGTTAAGTGTAACCATTTGATTGTGCCTTGAAAGTAGTTTTGTCCTGATAAGCCCCCGAATAACGCTCATGAACCGATGTGAAAAAGAATATGTCTTCCGCCCATGGCTTTAAATCCTGTTTTAGGGGTTTACGGTATGAACGTGCCCCAGAAAACAGCCCAACACCCTTTTACCATCCTGCCATACTTCTGGTCAGATTCTTATTGTGAATTTAGAGCAACCATGGTTAGAGAGCTTAGTTTACGTGGACTTGAATTTCCACTGTGTCCATGCGGAAGAGCAGACCAGACAAAAGGAAGGCCAAAGACACTGTTCTGTTAGGTTGAGTACAGTGTAGACGATAGTCCTTTCGGCTTTTGAATCAAACCGGATCAGTACCGGGTAACACACCGTATGACAGATGTGACGAGAAATAACCAGGTGACCCTGTTCCATCTCTGCACTAAACTATAGGTGTCCACACGGGTAGTGGGATTACCCTAAACTTCGGGTTCTGTAAACCACACTTAGCACCTCCTCTGAGGCCAAGCACTTACCCAACTCCCTTCCGCATGCCGAGAATTTTAGCAAAATCTTTGGAATGTTGACAAAAAATTATAAGTAACATTAAGGCATATTGGGTAAAATTGGGAAAAGTCGGGGAAAATTATGAGTTTCTAAAAATTTCGAAAATGTACCCTCTTGCCGTACGTCCCTCCGCCGCGCATTCCTATTCTGCATTATGTACATCACCTGATCCGGCGGATCTTGGTGTCATATCCACTAAACCATCGTAACACATCATAAAATGACGTCGCTTGTCTAGTAAACTATTCTTGTCCTAGCTGTCGGGCTGCGACATCATTTTAACATTTTGTGAAACTGCACGTATAATCTAAGCTTGACATAGTGACATCATTGGACAGCTCAGCTGACGCTAAATGATCCGTTAAACTATCCTAACACGACGTAACATGACTTCTTTTGTCTAATAAAGCGATTTTGTCACATCTTTCAGGCTGTGACATCATTTTCACCTTTCGTCGGCCGCTTATTTAAGAGCGTTTTGTGTGGCGATGTTTCGAGCCTTTCGGCTATGATTAACTACGAGATGTGTCTTTTGCATATATTCTTCAAAATTTCAGAATTATTTAACAGTTGTGTTAAATAAAATATATGCTGGCGTCAAGTTTTTGCATAGGGTATCATGGCAAGATTTCCTCTCTAATAGTCGTATAATATATTGTCTCTCTAAGCCTAAAGCTAAACCCAAGAATACGACTAAGCCTAAATTTAAGCCTAAGACTAAGCTCAGCCTGGGCTCGCACATAAACTTTAAATTTTTGTCCTATGGTACTCAAATGAAGTTCCCCAACCGTTAGGGTAAGAGAATTTGACCGGATTTATAATAAGTACGGTTATCACCACAAATGTGGTACACTATATATGAAACAATTACATATTCCATAAATGCGGCACGTTTGCGTGGAAAGGATCTCGTTGCAGTCACTGTTTGTCTTTAGTATAGTCTCTTGGTACGAGAAGAGTTATGTGAACATCTTCTTTGAGCCAAAGCAGATCTGCGTACCTTGGGAAGAGCCGCAGGCTATCAGTGGAATTTATCTCTATAGACAATAAATTTTATTGATTAAATGTTACAACTTCGGACGATATTTATGCATCTATTCGTGCAGTGTTAGATGCTGACTTTGTTTAGAAGTTTGCTGCAATTTTAAATCATCTAGCGGATGAATTGTTTATACGTTGGCTACAAGTAAATCAGCGCCATGAGTGGTTTCTAAGTTCGGCTATGATATTTTAATGTAGAATACCAAAATTTTGTTATTCTGTTTTTTTGCTTTTCAACAGCCAAGTTCTGTTTGATGCGAATTTTGATATAATTTTGTGTACTTTCAGAAATTCGCTATCATTCGCAATGTTACAATGTCTTGAGAAACAGTTGGTTGACTGTAGCCACGAAGAGGAATTACGCGTTATAATTTTGTCAGCGACACCACCGATTTTCTCATCTGGTCACAATTTGAAAGAACTGGTATGTTAGTAGTTCTTTATATATGTTATAGGTAAGAAAGAGCTAAAATTTTACGACCCGACTGGTGTTTTCGGGAATTAGACCTGCCTGACGCAGCTCGGAATTTTCAATTAACCGACCCTGTCCGTTCCATTTGTACTCTTATTTTCATTTAAATATAACAGATATAAGAATTGTTGGCGGGCCGTAATGTGACGCTCATTACAATTCTCAGCAATACTTAAATATAAAACTAAAAATATATTCGAGAGCGAATAGTCGAACAAAGGGGTGAGTTATATTGAGAGAACGCTGCGCATTTTTTTTCAGTTATACAGCCAGTATTTTTGTCTATATGGCTAGCTGGAACAGCTTTGTTTTTGGTTGCAATAAAAATTTATGTCCGACCGACCAAAATTTCGTCCATCTCAGCCTAAAATGTCAAATTTATGTATGCTAAATAAAATACCAAGAACTTTGGTATTATATTGAACAGTTTGCATTCGGCGTCGAACCTATTCTGAAATAATAAGTCCAGCCGTTATTCTAACGATATTTTATTATGTCTAATCTTTATTTCAGCGCTCCGATACTGGCCTAACTTACCATTCAAACATTTTCGACGTGTGCACGAGAGTCATGAAAGTGGTACAAGATATTCAAATTCCTGTGATCGCTCAGGTTAAAGGTATAATTATTTTACAAATGTATAGATTATGTAGGTAGTTAACCAAATTTATAGTGATAAAAGCTGAGCCTCAATGTGGTAAAACATATTTTTTATTCGACTATCTGGTACGTATTAAAAATAAACCAGGGACATATTATGCCAACCGCTTACTATGCTAGTTAATTACATTATGCCATTTTAGACTTTAGGACATTTTTGTTCTCTGGTTGGCAAATACTACATAGATAGTCGAGAGAGGCATTTAATAGCCCTATTCAACGAGCCAGAAACATAAAATTTGTAGAGTGATTAAGGAGTTAAAAGGGTATATAAAAGAAGAGCTCAAAATGGCTTAGCCAAATGTTCATAGAGCTTAGTTGTGAAAAATTGTGAAACGTTTACACTGTTTTCGACGAAGCAAAATAGAGAAGTGACATATTTTCCTGGTACTTGTGATGATAATGGCATTTAAGCAACGTGGTGACCTGGTAGCTTATTGCATTCGAAAGCAAACGTGAGGACATGCGTCGCAACGCTAGCAAAACAGTATATTGTTACTATATAAAATAACTGTATTTCTTTGACAAATTTTGAAGTCTAAACAAAATATTTCAGTCTTCTATTGCGACCAAAACAGCGACCTTAATAATATATAATTATTAAATGGTTAAAATTTAACATATATTAAATGGCAAAATTTTATAGGCCACGCAGCGGCAGCCGGTTGCCAACTGGTGGCATCGTGTGATATTGTCATTGCATCGAGTGGCGCTAGCTTTTCAACACCAGGGTAAGTTGAAAATTTTAACACCCAATTAGGCTGTTAAACAATGTTTTGTCTAAACAGTTAAACACTACTTATCTTTCAAAACAAAATTGGCTTTAAGTTGACCAGGTAATCGTTTATGTGAATGAGAGCAGTAGTCATTTGTGTCTGCAAAATTGTACTCATTTTGATGGTTCTAAAATGGTTCCTGTCGCAAATGTGGTGATTTAGTCTGCAGTGTGCCTGTGTTTAAACAGATAATATTCATAGCAAAGTACCGTTTCATCTGTTTTGCAAACATACACACTTAGTATTGTAAAAGCAGCACATCCTTAGTGGATCGTGGCTTGGAGTTAGGAAGGTAATTTTACCTGCTCCCGGGCGTACATAAGGTGAAAACATGATTTATGCACGGACATCGGTACGAGCTCATGATTTGACATTACAAAAGATAAACCCAATTTTGGCGCATAAAGTTCATACACGCATTATGATTTAGCGTTTTCATAATTCGTTGTCCACAGTGTTTTGGAGGCTGTAACCTATATGGAGTTACGGACTGTAAACTATTATATGCAAAAGATCATATGGGGATATCTTCATTCGGTCTTGAGATACTTAGAGAAAACTAGCCGGATGGTCGAACATGGTAAAATTTATCAGTGCGCATGCAAATAAATGCATCCTTGCTTCGCCTGCCGTGCAATCATCCACTTTAAAACTGAAGCGGGAGGATAAAAAATTTCTTACAAGTTTTTGTGGGCTCTACATACAACCCATAAATTTGAAAATTTGTGAATGTTGCTAAATCCGATGCACCGTGTAATTTTCTGTGTGCTTGTCGCAATGCACAGTATTTCTCCAGTAAATTTTAAAATTTGTGCGTGTCAATATATGGCACGCACCTAGTGACTTTTGTAGGTGCAATCAAGGGACTTTTATCATTCTCTTTCAGTTTGAAAGTGGACCATTTACTAGTTAACTCTAAACAACAGCTATTTTCCTCGTCACAACTTCGCTTATCGTGTACCCAGCAATATTTGTAATGAACTGGTATTAATTACGAATACTGGATTAAACAAAACCCTGATCACCTATCATTTTGCCCTATACAGTATTACGTTGCAGAGAGTTTTCATCATTATTAACTGATTCTGCTACGTTTTGCGGAGATTTTTTTCGTTATCAGTCCCGCAATCCTAATTTAGCCAACTTTAAAGATACAGCGTTGGTTCTAGCACCATTCTACTAGCCACGTCAATGGGGTTCCCCGATCATCTCCATAGTTTTTCGATGTTTCAGCTCCCATCTGGAACTTACAAACGATTTTTTTCTGGCTTTTACGCCGTACGGCTTTGGCAAATTTGTTGTTCATGTGCTGTGTGGCAAAATCAATTCATGTTTAGAACCAAGTTGAGCAGAACATTGTACCACAGAGCGCTTGAGACACGAGAAACCAAAATTTAGGTGCAACATACCTGCAGTAAATTTCTCTGACGTTGCTTCTAGTAGACGGTCATATGGATAGAACCACAAGGGCGCAGATCCAATATAAAAAGTGGGAGGGACAGCTTCGTAGAGCAGCTGTAGACAAAATACATATAATTCGCACATATAATCACAGGATAGCTCCTGAAATTTCTAAGATGTATATATGCGTGTGTGTGGGGATGCAACATCGCTTGTGGGGATGCAACATCGCTTTAATTCTTGCCTCATTAAAAGATTATAGTTTGAACAGTGGGGTGACTGTCCCACCACTTTCTGTTATCTGCGCCCATGCTCGTTAACGTGCATTGTATTTGCTACAGTACCTGAGGAAATTATAGCTTGCCATACGTGACAATAAATTACGTTTCCCAACTGGTAACCTTTATATAAAATAGGCATTTGCATGTGCTTCATAGATGTAAGTAATCGTTTGTAAATGTCAAAACTCCGTGTTTGACTAAATCTTGGAAACAGAACACCATCCTTTTGTCTGCAAAAGTTGGCTTAGCCAAAATCACTGTTTGTCACTAAGTGTTTACGAATGTTTGGGGGTATTGTGCTTACAAAATGGCTTTAATTGTGTGTTGCACTTTTATTGTAAATATTCCTTTATTGGCGGTTGCTCATATTGGCGGATCATGTCAACATTAGGGCACGGACGTTATATTTTTGAAAAGAAACTGTTTAGAGCGGGGGTTGTCGTGGGCGGTAGGTCCCCGACAGGTTATCTGCATGGCTGATATAGAAACTTAGCTTAGGCTAATGCGGGAACTACGATAAGATGTGTGCAGCGATATGGTAAAAATGACAGATGAAATCAATCCCATTTCTTGTTTTAAATTCATTTATATTTTTACTGGATTCTACTCAACCCGGTTTGATCCCGTTTTCATAAACAAAACTGATTTTGACTTCACATTTGTGGACTAGATTTCACTCGATTTGAATCCACTTAAGTGAAATGAATTTTAATCGTGTTGCCGCTACAAAAGACGGTTAGATTTCCTGAACCTTGATTCACTCGAACTACGATGGTTGCTTTTTGATCTCTGCACAATCTTCAAACTGCTCAGTGAAAACCAATACCAATTTCATTTTAAATACTTACAATTAAATGATTTAATGCGAAGACGTGGACATTCTCTAAGACTTCGCAAGCCAAAAATAAAAACCAATGTTTAAATCCACGCATTGCCCATTCGTATCATTAGCGAGTGGAATAATCTGCCCGACACATTGGACGGACAGCTGTTCGTTGGAGCCGCAAACGTTAAAATTTCCAAAAAACTACTGATGCAGGTAGAGCTCAGCAAATCATTAAAATATGATCGCAACTTATAACAGATGTAAGTGGTGGTAGGTACCTCCCCATTCTGTTAGCTATACATTTACCAGTTTATTGTGAAAATTATTATGCTTATATATTCATAATCGTCTTATATAGTTGTTTTACTAGTAAATTGACTTGACTTGACTTGCTAATATCAGCTAAGTGAAGATAAGACCAGCCGTTCACATCAACGAGATTAGCAATAACTGTATGTGTTTAATATAAAACATGTTGTATAACTAGTAACTCTACCGAGATTGCAGAACGTATTGAAGCATAGGTACACCCACGCCTTTTGCATGCACAGACAATCAGCTCTCGATAGCATACGTCGATATGCTATATATGGATATCACACAATACCGCACAAGTTAGAACAAAACTAACACCGGTATTGAATTTCGCATGCCCGAGAATACCCAGGTGAAACTCATCAACCGCCCAAGACGTCAGAGCAAATTTCCAAAATTTGGCTCGAGGGACCATTGGGGCGCCATAGCCCTGTACCTCAAACCCCATAAATCCAGAACCGGAGCCGTAATCGAAAAACAAAAAAGAGGTATCAGCATTTATCATTTTAGTATGAAATAAAACCAACAAGAGAAAAAATCGAAAGTTAAGATACAAATAACCTTCCTTCCGTAAAGGGTAGTAAAAAACCCTCATTTTGACCTCTGACCCCGAACCATGGGGCGTTATACCCCCGTATCCATGGAACCATGAGTCGCAGAGCAAAACAAGCAACGCCAATGAGTGTCTCATGCCCGAAAACCTCACGTGAAACTTTTCAACTGCCCAGGACGCCAGAACAAATCTTCGAATTTTGGGTCGAGGAACCATTGGGGCACCATACCTCAAACCCCATGACTCTATAACTGGAGCTGCAATCGAAAAACAAAAAAGGGGCATCGGCATTTATTATTTTACTATGAAATAAGACCAACCAGAGAAAAAATCGAAAGTTAAAATAAAAATAACCTTGCTTCCGTGAAGGCTACTAAAATGTGGCAAAAAGCCACATTTTGACCTCTGACCCCGGAACCAGATTCCAAACCAAAAACGCTCGGGGATGTACACGGTAAGTCGACTATGCCGGTTCGAATGAGCCCAAGATCATGAAAATCGGTTAAAGCATTCCCGAGGTATGGCCGATCACACACAAACAGACGGAATTTTAAAGATTTCACCCCTGTAACACACAATCTCTACTACGTTTCACTACGTTCTGATAACCGCCAAAAGTCGATGTAAAACGAGTCATTTCAAAACATGTCGTTTTAAAATAGGTCGATTTATGAACAGTCGTTCTGAAACAAGTGAATTACATTTCAGCTTTCTAGATCTATATTTAAAACGAACTCATCTTAAAACAACAACCGAAATCGAAGCCATTTTCAGTTTAACCATATATTTGCACACATTTTACCGTAGTTCCCGGATAAGTCTTAGACTTAGTATGTCAAAAGCGGCATAGCATGCATTTCACTTCCGCCCCTAGAAGCGACATTGGCCCACTGGCTATTAACGCTAGTGATGAAACATGTAACTTTATCTAATTTAATATGGGAGCAGCACTTTCACTGCACGATGAGCGCTGCTGCGATTTGTAACCATTTGCCGGGGCTACATAATGCGGCATCATCGGCCTTGTTTATATACTTCCTCAACCCCTAGTTTCAGCCGGCAACGCTAGAGATCGATCGTGTTTAACTGGCAGGACCGAACTTACAATTCGGTACAACTAAATTGTATTGTTTCATTTAAATTGGAGATTACCTTTTAAATTGCAGACGCAGGATATATATGTACTCCAATACCTGCTGGCGTTGCTTAGAATTAGTTGACATGTCCTCAACCTTTGGATCAGTTGCGTCTGGTCGATATCGCCTAATATATACCATCAGACTGCCCAAACGAGCAGTCTCAGCATTATTTGATATATCAAAAAAGCCGAATGGCGGTAATATCTTGCTATAATTCTTTGTATAATTGTGGACGTGTGTACTGTATGCATGCTATTTCTGAGACAAGCGTTTAGTGCTCCATAGTACTGATACTGAAACAATTGAATTTAAGACACCTTCTTAACGAAAAGATGGAGTCGCTCAATTCTAAATTTTTGTTTTTTGTTTCAAATGATTAATGATGCATGCGTTATCGAAATGCAAGAAGTCAATGAACTACGAGTTAAAATAATGCACAGTACATAACTTAATTGCCATACTTTGTATTAATCTGCAAAGCAGTAACGACCTTCTTAGCGAAAAGATGGAGTCACTGAATTATAAACTTGTGTTTCAAATAATTAATGATGCAAGCGTTAGACAAATGCAAGAGGTCAGTGAACGGCCAGTTAAATTAATGTACACCACATAACTTAATTGCCATACATTGCATTTATCTGCAAAGCAATATATAATATACGCCGAAGTGCCAAAAGCGAGCGATTTTAGTATTACAAAAATGTTAAGGCAAAGTAAGTGAGTGACTTTTATGATGCAACATATCGGCGCAAGTTTGTGGTTACTTCCCTGGCGTAGATCTAGACTGCTATTTCCAGCAGCTGCCGGTTTTTGGTCACGTATGCATGTTACGGTGAAAGATATGACCCGAGGACCCCCTTCTGGATCTGCTCTTAGTAGAGAACCCGAAATCAAGTCAACTTAAAAAGCTAACTTCACCAAGTTAACAATGCGTCAGTACATATGATTGTTATTTTTAAAAAAATCATGGAAATCAGTTACTGTCGGAATGCTAGCACTTGATATAGCGTGCAAAAATAAACTGACGTAATTTTCAAAGCTCTCTTTTCGACCTGTGTTTGCATTGATCTCCTCACGTGTAGCGCAAATCTTAGACCACAATTTCCACAAGGCTGAATCAAGGAATTGGGCATGCATCGTTATATGCCTTTGTGCAGGCAAGAATCGCACTTTTACTGTGTACAGACATCTTTCCACGTACCGTGTTAGCCATATTTTGAAAATCCTTACGCTACTCACTGGCACGAATTACTACAGAAGCGAAACTTCATTTATCCAACAAAAAGCAAGCTTATAAACATTGTGCTGATTCTGGATTGAACGGTTAACCAGCACTTGGAAATTTTACTTATTAAAATATTGGAAGCACAGCCAAAATCAACAACGCAGAATTTTAATTTAGTGATTTCGTATATATGGCGCCATGGTTGAAACCGCGTCAGACGCGATATATCGGGCCTATAAAGCTAATCGAGAGGAGCTTTTTTGCTGTAGCATTGTACTAGAGATCGCCTCTTACACGTACACCTGAGCTCTCCATTCACTTAAATTTGGTCAGGCGGCATGAACCTGGGGGCCTCTTGGGAAAAACTGTTAAAAATCGTCTCAGAAACACTGCCAAAACAGTTCTGATGGAGTGAGAAAGTGATTTTGAAGCAAATTTTGACAGGATTTGCGAAATTTTTGTCCTCAGACGGAATTTTAGTACAAATTTTATGTACTTTGGATGGATTGGAAGGAAAAAATTGTCAACCGGCGATGAACCGTCGGGGCTCATAATTTTGCCAGGGGCACGAACCCAGGGCACTCGGTTTTTGCCAGGGGGTAGTTTGAAATGCCAAGATTCCCCACCACCCACTCCGCCAATTAGGAGAGCCCAGTTCTCAGGCATCACGTTTCGTCTGGTGGCTGATTGAAAGTTTTCACAATGAAATATACTAGCCAACATCGACTACATCGAACACTGCATGTTCAATACGACCAGTGTTCCAGTTGAGTCGTGGAGAAAAATTCATGTACCTCTGTTGCAAACCAGTGCTAACCCGCAAACCCCATGTTAAGAAAGTTGTGATGACCAGTGTTCTACATTCTGCAACAGCAAACGAATAGTTTAAAATAACGTCTTTCTAACGATTCCGTCCAGGCAGGTTCAACCAATAAGCCGAATAAATAGTGATAACATTCCATCGTCGAGATATCAAGGGCCGTTGAACCGTCTCAACCAAACTATTTACCAACAGCTGTACAAACAAAACAGCAACAAAAATGAACCATCGGGCTGATCGAACGACTGTTGCTTTGGACGTAGTCTGTTAGCAAGCTGTACCTCTACCTGTAAGTAGAAGTGTAAGAAACTGATGCTTTTTGACAACAACCATATAATTAATAAAAATTAAACAATCAACTTTCGTAATTTATCGATAGGAATGATTCGTACTAATAATTATTAATCATTAAACGTGACGACACTAAGTCTTCAAAACAAATAATTCTAATAGTAAAAACCGCGCCGGTTACACAATTTTTCTTGCCTTTTGCGATATAGACAGTAGGAAATATTTGTTACCGTGGTAGAATGCAAATATGCCGGTGGATTCACAACCGTATGCATAGTTGGGCCGTCCTCATCTAAAATTACAAATGCCGGATTGAGTTTTTGCTGTTATATCTTCGGTATAAAAGGTTATGGTCATATGCATAATTTATTCGTTGTAGGGAAGCGTTTCCTGCTGATTTCAACAAATATTTCCTGATACTTGTGGATGTGGCCAACTATTTGTCGCTTTAATATGTTTGTTCCGTATAGTTTAGCAAATTAGGGCAACGCTCCATTAAATTTTCTGTATGGATAGTTAAAAAGCCTGCTAATCGTGGAAGTGTTAGTTGTATTGACATCGATGACTGTTTTAAAATAGGACCAAATTTGCACCTTTAGATGTCGGTTATAATGCAGAAAGCCAAACTAATATCTCCTCTTTGTTTTCGATTTAATAATCTTTTTGTTGGCGCGTCAGACACAGTGGTTGCCATGAAATTAAGGGTGTAGTAGTTTATTCTAAAATATAACATGCGGTCATGTGAATATTTTAATATGCTAAAGTGTCTTTCAGATTCTGCAGCTGAGATATTAAACCTCCAACTCTAAAAACCGAAATTCGAATTTTTATTTTGTAAATGTTATAATGTATATTTTTTATTTGGCGTGATATCTATCCAACCCAACTTGTGAATGATTCATAAATGACGCATATTCTTATGTAGTATTCTATTTGTCGTGAGATTCCGTAGACTGTAATGTTGAAGCTATGTTTGGTGAGATCTACGGTAAACCAACTGTGAATATTTTTGTTCGTTGGACTGAAAAATTGCACTAATAGTGCTTTGAAACAAAGCAAAATTTAATGGCGTATTATTAATGAATGCCCAAAGAAACTGAACTAGGGAACTTTGAAACTGAGCGATCGGGGTTTCCACCTACAGCTTTGCCAGCGGCAAAAATTATACAAATTTATTTTTTGTCCATCTTTGGGTAACATAACTCACCACCAGATGGACGGGTCTTCACATTTTTTTTATTTGATTAGAAATTCAGTCCATTCGTGCCATTTCATTAGACGCTAAACTCGCGGACCGCATCTAGGTCAAATTGATTCCCAATGGGTCAAGGGTCACTTTTTTAAGTTTGGCTATCCAGGTATATATCTTTCGCGACTTAAATTTTGTAATTAATAGATGGTTGTCATCGGAAAACGGGGCTTTCGGAATGCTTTCATCGAGAGCTACAACTTTGCTGTGGTGAATTTTTTGTCATAGGTGTGGTTTTCGAGCTATAGCCAAAGTTTAAAAAATACCCCCTAAAAATGAAAATTTTAACATTTTTTCAAAGTATGTTTTTTTGTTTGTTTTGGTGAACGATGAGGTTATAAGGTTTAAAGCAGCTAAATTATCTGGTTTCATTGTTTTAACCCATATTGGCTGTGCTATTAACCCTCCTGGACGGTGCTGCCAGAGCATAACGTGGTAAATTTCGGCACCAAAAATAGTAAAATTTCCCCAGTTTTCCAATATATGTATATAGATGTATTTTGAACATGTGAATCGAACATGTCTATAGGTTTTTGGCGTTGCAATTGCATTTCCATGGTTTACATCAAATACCACAAGTGTTAGAGCCCTACTACGTAAAATCACTCCTCAAGTTATAATTTTTCTTAAAACTTATGACTATAAATCTAAAAATTTCCCGTCTTTTAGTAATTGGAACGATAAATATAAAGTTATTCAGTTTTAATATATGACTAAAATGACCGTAGCGTTACCGTTGAAGTATTGCCGGTGTATAATTGCTATAATGGGATTTTAATCTGTCTTAATCTTAGTATATAATCTTAAATCATAGACCTGGATTTGGAACAACAAAATGGTCAATAGTTGCACTCGCACCGTTTCCCTTCGCTTCGCCAGTTCTAGTATATTCGCTGGAATTATAATGTTGCGGTTAATGTACTGCTAGTGTCATTACCATTTGGCACTCTTAACGGGGCTCAGAAAGGTCAAATGGTATTATCTGAACAGCGAATGAGCGCAGACTAGCCGTATTTAGTCCGTCTGTCCTCGCCACGTTATTTGTTCACATATCTCCAACTTCATTCTGACGTTAAAACCAAAGATATCTTGAGGGAATTACTGCCTTTATTATATAATACTAAACAATGTTGTATATTGTGACAATAACAGTGACACTACTATATTCATATTTTAATACAGTTTTCAGTATAGGAGGAATACAGTTAGATGAAAATCTTCACATAAATAACAAATAATTCTTCTTTGTTTCAGGATCAGAGCTGGACTATTTTGCTCGACACCTGGCGTTGCTGTATCGCGCGCTGTTCCGCGCAAAACTGCACTGGATATGCTTCTTACTGGTGAACCTATCGATGCTCAGAGTCAGTTTTATTGCCATTTTTACACTTTAGAATTACTAAAAGTTAAAGTTAAAGTCTGTTAAAATTCTTTCGACTGTCGTGGTCGCTAAGTTGTTTGGCAATCGGGGGTCCATGTCACCTTTAGCTGCCGGACGTTATTCCCTAAAAAAGGAACAGCCTCGTGTGGAGGGTTCGGCGGACGACAAACCTTCCTTTTCCCGATATATGCTTAATATAAAGCCCATATAAGGACTTTTGGTTAGGCTAACCCCGAAGTGTATTAGACTTAGTATATCGAGAACCGCAAAGCATGTATTTCACTTTCGCCACTAAGAGTTGCATTGACCCAAGCTTGAAACAACACCGGTATATTGTGCAAGCACAGGTATCGTTTTATATCGACTTTTTGCAATTTTTAAGTCTACTAATGGTGCTGTTTCTTTGAAGTACCGAATGGCCACATTTGTAATACCGATTGGTCGGAGTGTATGTTTAGCGGAGGTTTTTGTAAAATTAATACAGTAGGCCTATAATCCCATGCTAGAAATAGTATCATAGTCGTCGTGGCAGTTAAAAAATTCAATTTTTTGCCAAGGTTAATCAGACCTCTTTAATAAGCAGTATCATATAGAGCACAATATTTAAGTGCGATTACTGTACAATATTGTGGCAACTGCATCGATGATTTCGTGAATTTTTATGTGGTTTATGTATAGAGGAAGAATTCTTATCCGGTTTTCCCTTGGTTAAATACAAATTGCTTTACCGCTAAAGCGATAATATTATTAATTGGACGATAAGTTACTTTTTTGAAGCTCAACTACATATTATCGTGTAGATTATAATTTCAGCTGCGTTACGATCCGGGCTTGTTAGTCGTGTGTTCGACGATGCCAATGTCGATGAAGAGGTACTTGTATTATTTATAGTCAATAACACCTATAGTCGCGTTTGAAATGTTCTTTATTTCCTAATTTTAATATTCCATTGAATGTAGACGTTTTGTACAAAATTCAGTTGGAAATAAATCATCTAAATTTTCAGGTGCTTTTTTACAGTGAAGTTTATCCAAGGTGGATGTGCTGCTCTATGGATTTTGTATATAAATACTGGATTCTAATAGCTGCTACTACCTTAGCGTACTGACGATGCAACCCCGCGGCCAACTCCACAGTAATTTCTTTTGGGCTCGGCACTTTTAGAATAGTTGGAGTTATCTGCAAAGGGGAGCACGCCGGGTTTACCAAATTTGTTATATTTATTTAAAGAATCACATGCTTTCGAAGACATTCTCAAATCTAACATCGACATGCAAGATCGAACATCGGGCTTTTCGCTTCCGCTAACGACTACACCACGAGTATGCATGAAATGGGTAGTAATTAGTGATGTTATTCTAACTAGCGAGTTAACGTTTCACTAGCAGTAGCACGCATAGTTATATTGTGTGATCACTACATAGTTAATATCCCGAATTCGCTACTCAAACTTGCTATGCATTAAAGGTTGCTATGTTTAAATCAATTGACCGGTAAATCCGCTTCATGATTTCTGTCGAGTGTTGTGTAAAATATGCAGTGACTGCAATTGTCTTTAGCCATGTGATAGATATTATTTTAAATAATAATATTTAATAAAAGTTTTTTTAAATAAACTTATACTTACGAATATGTATTTTTTGTTAATATCTCTGTATTCGTTCTGGTACGAGCATAGTGTTCGTTTAGACAATGAACGTCGCGTCGAAAATTTGCGAATATAGCAAACCAGTAATCGCGATGGGGAAATCGTTGTTCTATTCGCAAATTACCACTGACCGTAATACTGCGTATCGGTGAGTAAATTGCGTTTCGTCTACGTGTAAGTAAGTGTGATTTTGTCTATGACCATGTTCGCATTGCGTCCGACACTTCCATATCTGATTCAACGATATATGATACGATTTATGTTCACATTGCATTCGATCCGATAAGGCCAACTTCTGCGCTTATTCCACAGAGTGCTTCTGCTCTAAGTGCATGGAAACGGTATTTTTCATATATTATCGTATCCGGACCTGATAAAATTCTGGATGGATCATCTGAACAGATAGGATACAGTGTGTTCACTCTATCGACAAAACATGTCCTATGGGGATCGGATTGGGCGCAAAGAGAATACGCTATACATCCATTTGCCATGCGCAACGCACGTTAGAAAATGCTGTGCGATATTTGTAGAATGCTCATATCAGCACAGATAGGCAGAGGTGTTTAATGATTATATATCAAACAGAAATCGTACATAGCTATATTATCAACTAACCAAACCATGGTTTGTAGATTTAAAATAGTGCCTATAACACGCTACCAAATGCTCACGGCTTACAATTTGAGAAACCAGTCTTTTGGAAGGCTGGAAAATTGTTTAAAACAACAGCCCATGTAAATATTCATTCGTTATAATCATTTATTTTTCCGAAGTTTAATGTATATACGTAAAATTTTATTCTGTATATAATTGTTATAAGCTATCAAATGCGATGGTTGCGTCGGATTTAAAGAGCAACATTTAGCAGCGATATTAATATTTTGCTACCGACTAACAAGTTTAAAATATCGATCGATTTTGGAACGACTCCTAATCATCTACTAGGTCCGGTGATGAAACACAGTCGCAACGAAAGTGGCGAAGATGAATCCTCGATATCTGTCTCAAGGGCGTAGCCAGGAATTTTGAAAGGGGGTGGGGGTCGCGGCCCACAGTGGGTACCTAAAAGGGGGGTCCGGGTGGGTCGGGTCGCGCTCAGAAATGTGAAAGCGGGGTCCAGAATTGGTATATTAAGTACGCCATAAACAAGTAAAAATGTAACTGTTGCCAAAATAACCAATTTTAATACAAAAATGTGAAGTTTGGTCAAAAATACGGTTGAAAGTAATTGTTTTCTAGTGCGAGAGAGGATAGTTTTAGGACAGTTTCCGACATGATTTTCAACACAAATCGTTCAAAAAAATTTTGTTTGGGGTTGAGCCAAAAGGGGGGGGGGTCGCGACCCCGCAACCCCCCCTCCGGCTACGCCCTTGATCTGTCTCCTTGTAGTACATGAAATCTGTATGGATACACTACAATTTCTAGTTAAACGGTCGTATAGTACCCACCGAAAATGACTCACCTACTCGAGACTCGCTCGAAAGAAATTTGTTTTAAAAATAGAATTTATTATTAATTTAAATAGCTCCGAAATCTCGAGCGAGCCACTCGCTTGTTCTAAATGAGACGGTAATTTCTGGCTTGTTGTGCAATACTTCTGTTAGATAGTGCAGTTGATTTTGTAGTCTTTTAAGTAAAGTATGTTGTATGGTAATGTAATTATTATTAAAGGGCATAAGGAAGATTCTGCGCTGTTCCTATGTATATCTCGAAGGAAAATGCTTCATAAATAGTTTATACGGGCCGAATTTAGTACCTAGAGAATTTCGTCGTATATGTTATATGAGCCGATCCAGGTAGAATATCAAATCAGTTTTTATTTAGAACAAATAGCGTAGCTACAGTCCCCACGTGCTACAATCTACACCATTCCATTAGTATTTTTAAATATTTGTTTTTAATAAACGGTAATGAAAGTCGTGGTTACTTTGCCTTCGGTTGTCAGTGTTTTATCGTAATGATTTTAGACTTATCCCTGTTAACGGTATTCATATAAATTAAACCTATAGAGGTGCATTCATAGGTTTAAATTTTTAGCTCCAAGAGAACAGTGTTTGAAGCTATTTTTTCTTAATTTCAGGAATTTTTAACGTGGAAACAAACTGAAGGATAAAACACCTGAAAAAATGTAAATTTTTGAAACGGAATTTAACAAAATACTGCAAAAACACATATAAATATTTTGAAGCATAGCTACATATTTGCTACATTTTTTCAATTGCATGTTGCAGCGAAATTTTGATCAAATTCTGTTATAAGTTTGATCATTCACCTTTTAATGCCATTTTATTTTGTGCTCTGGTTATCATTTTTGCGACATTTTGAATTTTTGAACTGTTTTGTTACTTTCATAGTTTTGAATATAATTGCTGCTCTGTAGTAAAACAATGCATTCGTAACACAATTAGCGTATTTAATGACGACACTGTTTATGTCAAACAAATCTCATTTTTTATAAATTTCATGCATTAAATTATATTCTTAAGCATTAATTATACGGATTCCTCTTTGACGTCCATCGGCGACATAAATTGAATAGTGACATGACGCTCATATAATAAGCTGTTCAGTTTTATAACATAAGCGAAACTGGCGCATATATAATTATCCCAGAATTATAGGAAGTATATAAACATTTACTATGGGTAAACTAAGAATGTGTATTGCATATTGCAATGTAACGGGCTTCATTAGGACACTATAGTGCTCACTAAGAATGAATACCAGTACATAACAGGATCACACGATGAAGTAAATTTTGTAAATCCTTGCTGTTGAAATCGCAAGTGTTAACAATTTTTTGAGCGGTACCATATTGTGAAACTATATTTCAAAATATGTTTCCCAAATGTTTCTTTCACCTCTAATTTCAGGGACGTTCGCCGATAGACATCAAAAATACTTTTCGATTTTTTCCGAAAATGGTATCATCGCTCGTGTAAATGCCGCTACATTATTTAATTACGTGTAAGTTATGTATATATTTACGTGTATATTTGTCTTGCATTGCAATTTTAGGCTTGCCGAAAAGGTGATGCTTGAAAATTTGCGTCTGGGTGATTGCCAAGAAGGAATTTCGAGTTTTGTCGAGAAGCGCAAGCCAAAATGGCAGCACAATACAACAACTGTTTATTAATAATAGAATAAAAAAATTGCGACAATGAACGCATTAGTTTATTACGAAAAACGAGATTACACATTGATTGGTCTGATTTCTACTTTTCAAAATTTACAAAATCGCGTTCTGCACAGCAGAACATGCCTTTAAATTTTACGGATCGCTAACTGACATTTGGGAAGCCACAAAATAGTTACTTGAACTTGAAAAAATGTTCTTCAAAATATAACAGTACTTAGCATTTCGTGCAAAATTTGTATATTTTGTTAATTGAATAAGCTAATAAAAATCGTCGCTTAGTTCTACAAATATGATGATCTTTTTCGAGCCTTTTTCGATGCATGCTCTACAAATACGACGTATTCATGTTCCAACAAGCTTTAGAACATTAATACAGGGCGCGTTTTCAAAGAAATCGTATGGGCTGTGAGAGGTCAAAAATAGCCAAATTAAGTATTAACCATACAACAGAAGCTAGACTAGAGCTTTCTCATAAGTGATGACTGATAGATTTATTTTCAGCCCAAGCGGCTGCTTATCTCGCAAAGTTCCTATAAAAGCATGAATGTGTGGCACAAAATACACTAACTTGCCTCTTAAATGTTATAAAATGGCTGTCAAGATTTGATTAAAAATGGATTAAATTAACTGGTTAACTTTCTCGATTTATGTCTTTCCATGAAAGCGTTGAATGCTACGTCAGAGCTAGAGTTGGTCAAGCCATTCCTAGCTTATCGCTGATATAAAATAAATATAGATTTTCAGACCAAAATGCAATCTAGTTTTACAGCGGTATTTTCATCGTTATTTCAGGGACCAGTGGCAGCGGAAATTTTTTGCCAAATCAAACTGTTGTAAAGCCAAAGATATGCTATTTATATATACGGGCATTTTATGTATTTTGTCATATGCTATTTCTACGGGCATTTTACATATTTTGTCTTTACGCAAATGTAACACAGATACATATTGTGCAATTAACGATATATTTTACTATTTATGCATAGCATAGTATATACCTGCCAATTCGCAATTGAGTAAAATGGACATTATTTCAGGCATTGGAAGTGATGACATTTGTCTCTAAGGGGAATTTTTTACGCAGGGTATTAAAAATTATAGCAGTATAAAGTGTATTTTATCACTTTATATAACGTGTTAAAAATCAATTAGTTTTTAGTCTAACCAAAGCTGTAGAAACGGTGCATTGTTTTCCGACAGTTTTTGAATGGGGATGAATAAATCCTTACCTAGCGATAATACTAGTAAACATCCGACCACAATTTTTCATGACGGACAGCAGTCGAGGGAAATAAAGGGTCCACTAACAATGAAATAATAATCGTTACTTATTTAGATACAATATTAATCCATCGTCTTAAATATATACATATTTTTCAAACCAATTTAATGTATAATAAATTCAAAAGACAGTTCACATTGTTGATCCGGTTATTATGTGTCGGATATATGTATTCTGGGTATGTTGAGTGAAACGAATGAATCAAAAAATTGTTATTAGCCGGAACAGTTGTGATATTTGACAATATCCGATATTGTGTTTTAAGGTGACAGGCTTTGCCCAACTTTGGCTGGGCGGATTGATTCGTGCAATACCTCTCTTGATAGAATGAAATCTCTATTTGTGCCGTTTAGTTAGGCGCGAAACCCGATTCTATTATCCTTCCACGAAAAAGCGAGCCGAAGTGGCTTTGGTTGAGTCGCGAAGGGGTCCAAAAATCACTTTTATTGCCTCTGCAGCTGATGTAGACATCTTAGTCAAATTGGGATCATTTTGTACAGAATGGAAGCTTCTATAACACTGTACATAATCGTGCTACGCATCTCCCAGAATGTATTTGGGTCAAGAGATGGGCTAATGAGACCCAAAAATATGCGAAAACGGCTATATATCTCCGTAACTATCTGAGCTATGTGGGTATAATTGGTTTCATTTTATGGAGCAATTTATCCTCTATCTAGTTGCACGGTGTAAATCCGTAAACGCGAAATATAGCCGGTAGACGGCTCATATTCGGCACAATTATTAAGTGGATTCTTAATATAACAGCGTGTCTCGCTAAATTACATAGTCAACATTCAGAATTCACAACTTTGACAGGCAAGTTACTATTACATTAGTTGGCCATCCACAGAAATTGTGACAATAAGAATTACGCGGTATAGACGCTATAATTTCCCTACTGTTTGGAACTGCTGTAACTATGTCGTAGTGAGCCTTCCGTTTAGTCAGGGTCACACCCGTACCGTAAATCAAGTCCTGATGGTATACGACTCACTGTTCGCTGCTACATTTTTGTTTACCGGGTCCCATTATGAGCATGCATGTATTAGAGAAACTAAGGCATGTCTTCAATTATTGTGAAGTAAAATGCTCTGGAGGTGTAGATGCTAAAGGAATGTCGATTTCTTGCTCATTGAATAATTGTTATTGCGATCGTTGTTATTGTTGTTGTTCGAATCATTGTTGCTAATATCGTTGGACATTGTTGTATCACACACGATTGCACTGTCGATATTGTTGCTTCGCTGTGGATCATCGACATGTTGCTGTTTTTGGAAGACGCCTTCAAATTCGGCATCGATAGTATCGTCACCAATGAGCTCGTCTTTTTCGTGAAGTATGTCGTCTGCCGTGTACATTTGTCCAGTATTCCACGTTTCTGGGTATTTCATTGCGACGCCGCTGGCACTGGTTAACGTTCCACACCCTGAGCTAATTTCCAAGGAGTCGAGAGAAGCTAAAAGACGTTCGCTGGTCCACGAATTTGTTCGGCGTGAGTCGATCCATTTGAGCAAATACCAATCGCGCGGAATAAACGGCCGGCTAAAAAGAGCAGCAAATCTTGGCGGTATCGGTCGTCCTTTGAGAATGCAGTCGAGCAGAAATTCTTCGGGTACACGCCCTAAACGGTCAAGGTCTTCAGATGTGAGACCATAGCGTCGCTGAAGGAATGCGAGGTAGCGAATAACTTCACGTATATGAATGACCTTGTCGCCCATTGCGATAAATGCGTAGCGAGTCTTTTTAATGTGTTGACCGAAAAAATGAACTTTGCGAATGTATTGAGTGCCAACAAGATCAATACACATCGACGTTATTATAAGTCCTGTGATAATGTATAGCAGTGTGATAAAAAGGAATGTGCGTTTTTCGGGAACAATGTCTCCAAACCCTGAAACAAACACACTTCGTATGTACATTTCCAGGCAGTTCAGTAAAATTTTTGCAATTTTTCTAATAGTTGATGTTTACTCATATAATATTTTCCTAAATTACCACACGAGATATTAAAATTGGATGCGTAACCCATCCATATACAATACGAGGGAATTATGCCTATTGAAACCTAAAGCCAAAATTTATTTTAAGCAACAATACCTATGTAAACTTATCATTCTTGATGGTTGGTCTTTGCTGAAAACTAACCTAAATGCTATTGCTAATGGAGTTATAAAGTACTAACATAAAATTCTACACAATCGATAAGTAGGCTATCAGTAATCCCAAGTCATATGCTGCTGTTCCATGAACTATATGTTTCTTTTGCTATCCGTAAGAAGGGCAAATCTTTAACCCACTGTTTTTAATCGTGCGCGATTATGGATATATCAGATTGTGCACGAACTGCATGGTGTACCAACGTTCTTGGCAGAGCCTTACTGTGACCATTTCTACGACTCTGAAGCTTTATGTGGCCAACCAACGACTTCCTGTGTCAAGGTATTCATAGCTCAATGTTTATATGTATTTTAATACTTCGTTTTAATTTGCAAACTATAAATTAATTTGGCAATTATAAACTTTTTGCCATTTGAATTAAATGCGTGTATGAACACGCCCCAGAAATATTCCAGGATAGTCAATAATGTATCTATATACAGAAATTACAATCAGTTAGTTACAATCAGTTAACGTTATGCATGAATAAACTTAAGCTGCACCCCTTACCATCCTTTTTTGTGAAAGGCAACTGCCATTCAGTTGTTCACTGAACACAAATTTCATTTTTGCATTAAAGAACAGAAATTAGTCCGTTTCATATTTCATACATTATAATTTAAAAATGTTCGCGAACACATTGGTGTTAAAGTACAGGGGTGCGATTGCATTCGCTAAAAGCGTTATGGAACAGAAAAATGTCAAAATCAGATACCTACGGAATTGATATCCGAGTTTTGTTCTCTAACAACGTTTTGTACATGGTGTCAAAAGAGGATGGTTGGGGCGCATCTTAAGTTTACTATTGATTTAGAATAAGTTAGATCAGTTGAAGTACAGAAATACTTAGAGATGAGTCTACAGCACTTTTATACGTATCTGCGGCAAACATTTCAGCGGATTCTCTCACAAAATAGCAATCTGCCCGCTACTATGATTCAATCAGGGGAAATTTTTCCACTGATCCAAAGTTTACATGACCCGGCAAAATAGTAACCTTGGAATTAAAAATTTATATAAATTTTTACCGACGGTAAACCCTGACAGTCAAAAATTATTACTGAAAGCCCGCTACAGCAAAACGCCAAAGAGGAGCCGGCAAGGGACCCGACCTATAAGGGGCAACCAAGAACACGGAGGCAAGTACCGTTAAGAACCAGCTACCGCAGCTCAGTAAGCAACAAACTACACCTACTCATTAGAGATACAATGAAATAGCTTATGCCGTGTAACATATTTTTGAGTAAATTCGAAGCCAAGAAAAGATGTTCCGAAGCTGAGAATTCTTGGTTACTAACAAGACAACTGTTAAAATCGACCACGTCTTCTATTTAATACGCAGTAATATAATTCTAAGTAATACGCAGGTTTAATACATCCCCTGGCCCCGTCATGTCTGGTTTTTGATATTGCGCCAAATATTAAACTTGCTTGATTTTGATTTGGCGCACCCATAATGTGGTACCACGGAATATAATTTTAGCTTTGATATTTTTGATCTTACTATACTGAATCCTTGTGAATACGAGTTTCTGAAACGCTCCGTAATGTTGTTTACCAACATGATGGCTTCATAGTCATTCAAACCCAATGTGCGACCGATGACTTACGACATAAATTATTAAAATTTCTTGACACAAAAACTTCCAAAAACATCAAAATTTCCGGCTTCAAACAAACATTGTGAGCCGAGTTTTCAGCTTCCGCAAACGAGCCGCGACGAGTTTTGATCTACCACTAACCAAGCCTATGCCAGTAGCAAGCCGAGCCTATAACCTTGTCCGACGAGTTGAGCCGAGCTGAGGCTCAAAAACCAGGCTCGTTCTCAGCTCTACTACTCACATAAACATGTTGAAACGTTAGAAGAAAAACCTATTTGAATCGTGAGATGAAACAAAACAAGCGGATGTAATATATACAGCTGAACTGGCGATAAAAACCTATAAATCTATAATAAACAACTTGCTGTACCTGCAAAAAACACCATACAGTCAGCCTATGAAATACACATACAATAAAAAAACGAAACAAAAACAATATATATATACAATATATAATAAATTCTCAAGGAACGGGAAGGACATAAAATTGACTAGCATGTAACAACTAACTTTATCATCTGTTAATAAAAATGGGTCATGTGCCGATTTTCTAGTGAGCCGGTGACCCGGTTGAAAATAGTGACCCGAATGACCCAGTGACCCGGTTCCAGCTCTGGGCACTACCCATCAGGACCTGACCAAAACATCAAAGCATAAGTGGCGCGACGTACTAATCGTCGTTCCACCTACGCTCACAATAATCAATGTAAGGTCGTCTTCTATATGTCACGATGGATGGAATTTGTCAACGGCAGATACTTACCAATTGTCGTAACGGTAATGAAGCAATAGTAAAACGATTCATAGAAGGTCCAATTTTCATAAAACGCTAGTATTACAGCTCCAACTGCGGTGTAACTTATTAGTATAATCGAAACGAACACAACTGGAATTTTGGCTTCGACCCGATCAAATCTGAGAAAACTTTCTTCCGATGGCTGCTTGTGCTTGTTGTTGAGCGGCGTTTGTAAGAAAATTGCAGGAATTTTGAACGTTTTCACACAACAGCTGTAAACAAAAATGTTTTGTGTTTTACTAGACACGGCTCTCTGTTTATCTATAACTAAATACCCAAACTCTACGCTCTAAGCTGTTCTATTTTCTCACGATATAACCTCTGGCACCTACTTTTGACACCGGCCTAGCTTGCAAGCAAACGATCCAGTTATTCCGTTTCTACGGCAAAATTTGTGAAACGTACGAAATAGATTCACGTCGAAAAGAGTTACTCAAAATTTAGGCTTTCGCTCGATTAACACTTTCCCGTTTTCACTTATACATTTGATGCAGCGTATATTGTAAAGCGCTCTTAACCGAATTTGTCATGGGTCCGGCATCTCCGTTGTTATTTTTTCGCTTTTTAGGCTCCTTAATTAAAGCATTAAGCAGCAGCTCCTGAATAGCATTGTGGCTATTGTACAGGGCTCGCAGTCACCCGACCCGCGTTCAATTTGCTGCTGCGGCAAAAGTTTTTTCAACATTGTACGGAATACATATTTATGCGGGCAAGGGTTAAAAATCAGGCATGTGTACATGACAACTGGGTGCTTACATAGACTAGAGGCTTATTTTTAGTATTCTTTATATTTATGGTTTCTTATGCTCCGCAAAGCACGAAAATGGTGTTGTATCGATTATTGAAAACAGCGCTACGGTTTATATAAAAGACAGTGAGTGCACTTTCAACATGAAATATATATCGGTCCAAGTTCATTTGTTTTTGCTTAATTGTCAACAATGTTGATTTTCAATTGTGGCTAAATGTTTCCGAAGTAGTGTAGCTAGCTAATGTGAATATTCGACGAGTTGAAGTTTGATTCAGAATTTTGAGATAGTCGATGAAAGTTTCTGTCTACAATTTTCGGTAAACATAAACCTAACAAATATTAACTTGTTCGGGCCCTGGTATAATATTCTTTATAATAATTCGTATAAGCTTTATAAAATAGTATATATGTTTTTAAAAATAATTTAAATGCGGGAGCTGCTTTTATGACGTCTTTGTGAAGATCTATCGACATGGAATAAGCAAAACGGTGTATCACAAGTTTGAACGAAATTGATGGTTACATAATATCCTGACAAGCAATTTAAAGCATATAATTTCTTCGTCTCCGTATATACTCATAGATTGCAAATATTTTATATTAAAGTGGATATATGTGTACTGGAAAATTTTATATATTATGCTGGTCGAAAAACAGCAATTTATGATAGGATAGATAGAAGGATGGCTGTGATGGAGAAGACCGAATTTATGCAGTTCGTTGATGCAATACTGATAAAACGAAATGTGTCAATTGCTCCTTCATGGAAGTTTATTCTCAGGAGCTAATCCATTCTTAAAATCTAAATTATATAATAAAAATCTACCTGCTATTGCCTGTATATGCAAACGATTTTTAAAAGTGCGAATCAAATGCTTCATTGTATACTCCCCTCTTAGGCTCTTTAAAACTTGAGGGAATATTTCGACACTTTTCAATGTCTAATATTCTAAACAAAAGTATATATATCATAGGCATTCATGTCCAAGGTCCACGGATTAGATTGGAAGATGTATCTGGCGCGAGGGGGCGAGCGGCAGCGCGGTGAGTGTGGCGGTGCGTGGGGTTGATGTGGGATCCGGTAATGAAGGAGGTTATCCGGTAATATCACCAATTTTTTCTTATAATTCTCCACATTTTCCCCAATTTTGTAATTTTGCTCATAAATTACTAAACTAACCGCTGCCCGAATTGAAACCCGATCAAGTATTTATTATTGTCTTTCTCGTGGTAATGCAATTACTGTTATAATACAAATTAGTAGACACTGTCTTTCAAGAAATATAGGAAGTAGTTTGAACAACTACCTAAATATCTTTCGCTATCATTTTTAACATGGTAGTTATACAGCTTCAGTTCAAATTTATACAAACAACACGTTTTCTGCTTAATTTTCGGGATATTCATGATTTTAATGCAGTATCTAGAAGTGGTTTGCCCGTCGTATTGATTATGCGGCGTTCACGTTATAATGTCCCCAACGTTTGGAACCTATGTACCCCACACAGTGTCAGACACACTGTTGACAACAGGGTGTCTTAGACACCCCATGTTTTTAATAAATTTTTTCAACGATAGCTAGTTACGCGTATTACCGCTTACCGACAGTGTCAAGCACACCGTGTCTTCTGGCAGTTTTATTGACAGTGTTCGGAATTATTTGAGCAATGGTCATATGGGCTAGATGCAAATATCGAGAATTTAGGAAAAACTCCACAGGACAGTTGACTAATAAACCGCATTAGCTACAGACGGTGTCCGTTATAGTTAATTCGCGCCAAATCGGTAGCTAAGGGTGTGTACGATACTGTCTGGAAAAAATTTAGTAGCTAAGGTTGTGTCGTACACCCTCGGCATTTGATATACAGTCATGGGTGTCACCATGACTGTCTATACGGTAGGGTCGCGACTACAGGGGGTCAAAAGTTCCAAACAGCGGGGACATTATAACGTGAACGCCGCATTAGTTTTACAGATTAGTCGCATTCAGACACTTGATCTCCAACCACTTTCTAATGTGCACGTTGATTTCCAATGCATGCTAGTTAGTTTCATCAGCTTGTTTTCGTATCTTGACGAAATGAAACTAAAAATTGCTTATTTTAGCTTCAAGAATGCTGTCCAGCTTGCTTCTTTTTTCCGTCAAACCTCAAGCAAAATATGTTAAATATTCGTTCGGAAAAGAAACCCAGCAGATCCTGCACAGCATGCAGTATAAACGAATACTGAAAGCGTAAAATCTACGATGTCTACCAGTTCAACAAATCTAGCGCAAGATCTTAGCAATAACGAAACATTTTGAAATCTTAACATGCGTAAGTTTAACTGAAAGCATAAGAAAATTAAACATACTCGGAAACTTTCTCGCAAAACCAATTAACAACAAAATTCCATTTATCGTAGACGCTAAGAACGTATTCAGACAGGAATTTGCCCATATCCGCAACGGTGACTAGAATAAGTGGAATTCCGAAAAGCGCAAATATGACGCAGACAACTTTGCCTTGAACTGTGTGCGGTACCAGATGACCATAACCTGAAAAAAATCACATAGCGCAGACAGTATTCCGGCGTTAATATTATAATATCGTTGTAATCACTATTTTGTACTCCTGTGGCCAAGCCATTTATTATAAATGGCGTTCTCGCACCTACACTATTATTTATGAAAACTGAGGTCTTCTGTGCACTGCCTAGTACACAACTGTATTTTTCATGTGTGCTTCTTACCTTGGATAGTTTGAACAGATGGTGTTCTAGAACCACCTACCAATCGTTCACGCTTTATATATGTCTTGTGCCTCTAATAATAGAAACAGATCTTTCAGAGACAAATTAATTTAAATGATCGAACTGAAACCGAGGTGCGAAGCTGTTCGTTACCTGTCATGGCCTGCTCAGCTGCCGTTCTGACGATATATCCTTAGTCATATGGTTAACTCTAAAACTGTTTAAACGTTATACGTACATAAAGTTCAGGGTATAGGCGAGCTGTCAAAGTTTAGGCGATGTCCTGTGCACTGGCTGTTTCGCGCCTAACTGGTTAGCTACTACGACCGTTTTCAACGGTGACGACCACATGGCGTCTTCCACGATATACCTAAAACTTTCAATGGTATTCAGTTTTAACTAAAGTAAAATTATGCCATAATAGACGCACATAGAATTCTCATTGTCGACATATATGCATGATAATGGGAGAAAACCGCGGTCACGGTGATTTAAAGACGAACTACTAACATATAAGCCATCTTTTACCAGTTTTTACGTATATATTCCGCACTACACTTCAGATATGAAAGCTAGAGTTCCGAAAAATGTTAACTTGCGAAAGTATTCAGAGAGCTTTGTTCCTTCCCTATGGTTGCTTCTATTTAGCAAACCGCACAGAATTTGTGAAAAACATATCTAGTCGAACTTACCAATCGTTGTGATGACAGTGACTGAAAAAAATAATGCAGCTGATGCAGTCCACATGGCGTCGGTTTCATTTTTACGCACGTCGGTGTAGGTAACAAAATTTTTCGAGTAAGCATCGAATAGTGTTTTCATAAATTCGTCAATTCGTAGCTCGGTCGTATTTTTCCACGATTCTTCGCTCACTTGCCGATGTTGACTTAAATTCCATAGCTCAGCCGATATATCGGCTTTGTGATCGAATATTTGTTGCATGCCAATTTGTTTACGATTGATTTCGTTCGGATTTTCAATGAGATAAAATACGGCGCCGCCAAGCAACGTGTAGAATACTGACAGCACGACTAGGCCAATATGTGGAAGGATGATTTTGATCCGCTGAAATTTAGTTAAACGTGCTGGGCGTAATCGGTTAGCGCCTATATTGAGACCATACTCAAAGCGACCGTATGGTACATAGTGGTTAGATGGTGCCATTGTATGAATGCAAAACTCTAACTACTTATCAATTTATTTAAAATATTTAAGAAACAGCGCTCAACAAACTAGAGTGAATTTTACAAATTTTTCAGTAAACTACTTTATATTGGCAATACTCTGGCATATATATATCATGCCATCTTTTAAGGAAACGACTACTTGAAATGAGGGGAGGGGGTAATGACTATTTGGAGTTTGAGGAACGGCAATTAGGGCGGCAGGGCCAACGGCTATATAGTGTGGGGTGTGACAACTATTTGTGAATGTTATCGAAGATCAGGCATCTCACGACTTCAACTAAAATATAAAGTTGGCAGTTCAATAGAGAATTAATGGAAAACTACTTATCATCGTTGATTACTGAATATTTGAGCCAATGTAACCTTTTAATACGCAAGCAAGATTTATATTTTGCCGTTTTCAACTAAGTATAAAGCCTCAACCTTAGCCTAAGCTTCACATGTTGTATCCTTAGTTGCGGGTTGCTGTGACCGAAGTCTAAGCGGTTCTTACTATGTAAATGTGCAACCCCAATAGGTGACATGGGTCGATATTCGATTTAAGTTGATGTCATTATTGCTTTTTCAAACGGAAAGTAAATGCGTGCATAATTGTATTGAGCGCTCCGCGTAATTAAATGCCAACTACTAACTCTGTATTGCAAGTGAGGAAGGTTCTGCTCGGCGCTTACGGAACCCTGTCAGGCTCGGCTCTGCTGGTCTCTCAAAAACAAATATTAGGCTTTGGCTCGGCTTGACTCCCAGAAACAATCACCTTGGCTAATCACATGTGGCGGATCTAGGATTTTCCGGTAGTGGATGCCGAGCCGGGAGCCGATATTCTCATCTCTAATTATATATGCCAAATAATTGCTTGTTATTTTTGTAACTTAACTTTACCAAAAATATGATTTTTTAGAAAAATCGAGGTAGAATATATAGTTCGAGCGAAATAGACAGCTAATAATAGTTTAATAGCTATGAAATCTGAGTTAAATTATCTGAATGCCGAGCTTGTTTGGCAGTGTCAATACCATAGATTGGTAGGGCGTGAAGAGACGCTAATGGTACGTGGATAAAATATTTTACGGTATATTTCTCATCCAGTGTTTGTTAAGTTCGAATATTTTTCAAGTCTCTATTCCTAAATCGCACGTCAAAGAGAAGCAATTTAGTTAAATTCAAATTTAAATTTAAACCTTCAAGCCCAACACTATCATCTGGCATAGCACATATTACGACGCTTTATGTTAACTCAGTTCATCGAGGACGTATATTTTTTGTATATAGTTTGTTGTTATTCGCTAGCTTTTGGAGGTTCCTTAGTGAACCGAGCAACAGTTCTTTGATAGTTCAGTGGCTTTTGAACAGCGCTTGCAATCAAACAAGCCGCTTCAAGTTGGCTAGAGTTTGCTAAACATTGGACGATACACAAATGAATTCAAAGTTTTAATCAAAGTTAGCTAACTGCTTAACTGCCCCTTTCATGCCAAAATCTGCGGCACCAGCGTATATTTCTAGGTGACTTCAGGTCCTACGTGACCTTATCCGGCCATACGTATTTGTATATGTGTTGTTATTATCTCGCTCCGATCGGTTCCTTAAGGCTTCTGTAGATCAGTGGTTTCTGAACGACGCTAGTAATTAAAGAATCTGAGTTCCATCTGTCTCAACGACTTTTTGAGGTTACAAACTTAGCATCCTAAGACTTTTTTCAGAGTTCAGGAAAGACAATAAATAATATTTGCACATATCTAAAGTCAATTTCATATATCAATATCATAGGACCTTTTATTTGTTCACACAATTATAAAAGGAACAAAGCATTCGAAATTTTAAGGTCACAACATATTGAGTAAAAACTTGAATTTGAGAAATTTGAAAACGTTTTTCACCATATGAAATTTTACTTGCCGCATTGAATGCAACCCGCGCAAATACCATTGGTTTAATTGCATACATACACAAAAATTTAAGAACCATTATAGCGCTAGATGTACAGTTAAATAGAAAAATGTTAACATGATACCCTTTTCGGTAGTACAGCTAAACATTCCTAACCATCGCAGCATCTCAACGGGTTAAATGATGTACCCAGCGTTGGTTTCAAGCAATAAAACTAACGTTTAGTGATAGATAACTCTACAAAGCATGATCTCCAACAAGCAGAAAACCAAAATTTTGAAAGATTTATTTATTTTGAAGTACTTTTGAACAATGACTCATAGCTCGAAAACAGCTGCTTTTAATATATAAATATGTTATTTAACAAAGTTTCCGTTCGCGACGGGATGATTCTGGGAATAGTTGCAAAACCTATATATTAAAATTTCGGAGTGTTGCATACAGGCAAAATTATGTTTTCACCTTGGGCAAGTGTAGTGAAATTTAGGGCAGGAAACTCGTTGCAGCAGTACAAATACGACGGGCGGGGGGGGGGGGGCGCACAATGGAATTCTGTTTCCCGTCAGATTAAAAAGGATGCTATGTCAGATTAACTCGAATGCTATCTTTATAGCAGTTTCATTTGGTGGGCTCGCTATGCATCAATAAATCGAATAGCGATTACAGGTGCCAAAGTGAGAACAAGCATACATTATCCCATAATGGATCAAAACGTTCGTGCAGCAATAAACTGATGCTGTGTCACGTACGGTGTTATTTTATGATACGTACAAAACTCTATTTTCAAACAGTTAACAGAACACAATACCCAATCGCATATTTGTAATCGTTCTGCTAATAAGGTGATGGAGAAAATGGCTTTAATCTATTACCATAATATATGTTTCAGTACTAATCGCTTGGACTACTTTTGATTCTTTAACATTTATCAACTTTACGCAATAGCTCTAAAGATTTATGGATTTGTAGTGCGCCGAACAAACTATTATCATTAGCTTCTGACAAAAATAGTATGGTAGATGATACATACTACCGTATAATACACGTCAATATTCAGAGCCTGATGAAGCAGGTACGTGGCCCATAGCAGTTTCGTTGGGTCCCTAACTACATATTACCATATACATATATATTTAACACTAAATTCAAACCCCTGAAGACAGGAAACCCTTGCAATTTGACTTTGATAGATAACCATATAACGATAGGTAAAGAGCGATTTATTTATATGGCGACAAGCAGGAGCTTGTACCGAATTATATACAAAAGTTGCGCTCAAGCGTAGCATATTAGCATAACATCATGTGAAAAGGAGCCCCACATATGAACGGTAATTTTTTGGGTTCTGCAGAGAAAATTTCTCTGTCGAAGCCCCCTAAGGATAGGACAATTTTCATAAAAAAACGACCGAGAGTGCGGCATGGCGGCCCTCCACATAACTGGTGGGACCCATAGCGTATGCTACATCTGCTACTGCTGGTAATCCGGTATTGTCAATATTACGTGCTTGTCGCGGTCAGGAACCTTTTATTGGGAACTCCAGATTACAACTATTTATTATTATTAAACGTATGGTAGCGATATTACGTACGTCCGGGACAGCCTAGCTATTTACACAGGTCTTCAACAGAACAGGCAAGAATTTTCAAAGCAGTTAGAGATTATCATATTAAAACTATTCGGTTTGGTCTATAATACACGTATCTTCATTTTTCGTTGAACTAGCGGCATTTAAGACCCTTTAGGTTTAGCGCATAACTTTAGTAGATGTGCACTTATTGCGCGTCCTAGGTCCAAAGAAAAATGTTATGTGACAACTACTGTAAAAAGATATGTGCAGTGATATGGCAAAAATATATGCTTAATTCATTCAAAACATTGGGTTTATACTACCATACATTTTGCTATAATCAAACGAACAGGATCAAAACTAGCCAGATTGACATCTAGTAGATTTATTTATGCATTTGTAGAATTAATTCCCATATAATTATTTATGTTCAAACAGTAGTATATTTGATTCAGGTCGTAGCAACGCCAATATTTGGTCTTAATCAAATCAACATTTTATTTAGACTAAATTCTACTAGACACAATTTATTCCACTGGCAACCGGAAATAATTCTCCTCTTAAGCTCCATTAATTTTAGCCGATTTGCAAATTTAACGCCTCCAGTTGTTCGACAACAACCAGTTACTTTTCACACGGCGTTGTACTAACGAAATTCGCCGCGCATTGTGCGACCTCACATATATCGATGGTCGTTCGCGTTGCGACGAGCCTTAAAGATCCGAACAATAGCTCCCAGATAGCTTCGTCGCTAGTTAACGAGATTTTCACTCGAACATTCCGGGTTCGATACCTCGCAGCGACGTGTAATTGTTCAACGATTTTCGAAATGCAAAATATTTCAGCAATCAATCGTAATGTGGCGTTCACGTTATAATGTCCCCAACGTTTGGAACCTATGTACCCCACACAGTGTCAGACACACTGTTGACAACAGGGTGTCTTAGACACCCCCGTGTTTTTAATAAATTTTTTCAACGGTAGCTAGTTACGCGTATTACCGCTTACCGACAGTGTCAGGCACACCGTGTCTTCTGGCAGTTTTATTGACAGTGTTAGGAATTATTTGAGCAATGTTCATATGGGCTAGATACAAATATCGAGAATTTAGGAAAAACTCTACAGGACAGTTGACTAATAAACCGCATTAGCTACAGACGGTGTCCGTTATAGTTAATTCGCGCCAAATCTGTAGCTAAGGGTGTTTACGACACTGTCTAGAAAAAATGAGGTAGCTAAGGGTGTGTCGTACACCCTCGGCATTTGATATACAGTATGGGTGTCACCCTGACTGTCTATACGGTAGGGTCGCGACTACAGGGGGTCAAAAGTTCCAAACACCGGGGACATTATAACGTGAACGCCGCATAATGGTTTAGTTCTAGTAATCTTTTATGGTAGAAAGTCTTCGGCATAGAACTGTTTAAAAAGCAAAATAAATTCTATTCCATTTGATTCGAGGTATACAAAAGGATTCTCCGCAGAAGTCAGTTTTAATAGCTTTAATATTTTAGCTTTCATTTTACCAATTTATTGCACACGTCTTACAGTAGTTGCGATACTGTGCTGTTATGTAAATTATGATACTTCAATTTGCTAAATTCTTAAACCGACTACCGCAAGATCAATAAATTGAAAACTTTTTCAACTAAACAGCATTCCACTAGTTATCGTCATAAATAAAGTGTTTTTGGTTCCACGAAGGCCAAACTGGCACACAACATTTAGGGTTTAAACAGCCCGGTCTTGCAACGCGAATCGGGTAGGCATTTAAAATATTCGTGCCGAAATCATGCCGTCATCATTGGCATTGCCTTTGTTCGATGTTTCAAATTCAACGCTTATATAAATAGCCTTGAATCGCATTTTCCGATAACAAACAGCTGGTGGGTTTATAATATATTTAAATAAATATAATTTAATAATATAAATATATAAATATAAATTAATATAATACGTATATTATTTATATATAAATTATTTAAATATATGTCATATGTCTTTTATTTATTTAACTATGTAGTTTTAATTGAGACAATATATTCTAATGATTTCCATTACTTTATTTGATAAAAAAACTACATTAAAACATTGCTTCCGCCTGAAACTCCAATCGTACAAGTTGGCTGATAGTAGACGATTGTTTGATCAGCGGGACTAACCAATATCCGACCGCTTTAATGGCAAAGCCGAAATGGTATTATTAATTCGTTTGACAAAAATAAACTCAAGGCGTAGTATTCAATAGAAGATCAATTGAGAGCAAAGTTTAGCGCAAATACATACCAATGCTTACAATTATTAGCTGCTATTAATTTACGAAAACGGTGAATTAATTTCAAAGAACCAACTGCTGCTGCGTTGACGTTTTTAGCATGGGACGTAGTAGGACGTCGTTTAATACCGATCTATTTCAAAGCGATAAATTTTGCAGGGTATTACTATTGTCAAAGAGCGTAAACGTGAGAGTGGATGGTTAAGGAAGTTTAGGCATACCACTATTGTACATTGCACGAACATGTAAAATATTTCAATTCCAATCTAAGGTTGAGTCTCTCCACAAAAGCGGCGAGATCTGCGATATTAGGGAATGGCTAATTCCCGCTATGATTTACAACCTTTGAAATTTTATTCTAACGTAAGTCTTAAAAGCAAGAATCACATTAACGAAGCACGTTAAAGCAAACTAAACACAGCCAAAGCACCGCACTAACTATCTAACCGTTTGACTGTTGTGTTACAGTAGCTGGCTCTCGGTTCTTCCCCCATCCCAGCTTGACTGCCATTTTTCAGTCATTTCCGTAAACGTTTACTTACTCTTAATAAATCCGCGAAACAGTGCATTCAGGTGGTGTAGGTGGGATGAGTTTCGCAATTTTTAGAAACTCATAATTTCCCCTGATTTTGCTAAAATTTTACGCAATTGTTCCCAATTTCAGCCAAGTATATATACCCAAAATTGTCCCCGTTCAATTTTCTGAAAATATTTCACGCGCCTTGGGCGCGGGGGAGCAGAAGTGTATGCAATACCTGGGAATGCGGAGAAGAGGTGAGGTGTCTGCGCGGCATTAGAGAGGAGGGTGGCGTAAAAATGGCTTAAGGGGTCTGGCCTTCAAGTAATTAGCTCTCCACACCCCTATGGACACCTGTCACAATTTGGAAGTGTTCATAATGTATTCTCGCAGTTGCAAGTATGAACAAGTTATACTGTCCGAAACTAGACCTAAGCAAAGTTTAAACTTTCCCTCAACCGTAAAATATATGTTCTTCAAAGGTGTAAATTTGTCACAGCAGTGGAGATTACGCCAGATTTAGCTAACTATAAATACCTCTGCCATTACCTACGGTCTACGCTGATGTCTTGACTGATCAGCCTTGCTGAAAACCAGCATGTACGAGGATAATGAACCTTTCTCTCAACCATTAACAAATGCCAATAAAGGATAAATTATAATTTTCGTTGTGCTAATGCGCGGTGGTGAGCTTGATAATCAAACTTGTAATCATGCAAGTTTAATCGCGACAAAATTTCTTCTTCGTTTAAATGTTCAAATAAAAGGATGAAATACATTTGTTGCGCGCCATTTTCAGCCGGTAAGCAGACCTCAGCAATCAGCATCTAAGCTATTCCGGTATAACCTAATTGGGACAGAACTGTGCAGTTTAGCGTATATCTCACAATCTGACAAATGTTGATAACAATGTCACACCCGTCTGAATTCAAATCCGACATAGTTCGAGTACTGACCAGCTTCAGCTATATGGCCATTACCTATATAAGATTTTCTCAAATCATCAAAACAGTATCGTCACTACTTTGCTGAATAGATGGAATAAGGTTTTAAATAACCATGCTGCTACATTAACTTGTGACGCATTTAAAGTTTCAAATACAGATGTTTTGATTGAAGACGTATGAAATTATAGAACGCAAGCATTACAAGATCAAACTTAGTAATGGCGGTGGAAAAGCCTGTTTTATAGAGATATATTCATAGAGTGGAACCCTTATTGGTTATGGTGAATGTGCTATAATTTTTAGGCAATAGTAAAAGGTTAACATTTACTGTTTTCCAATCCATATCCCGTCCACTGTGACGTGGTGCAAAACCCATGGCAGATCTTTTTGAGGCACCAAGACTGCCGAATCTTGAAGCAGCATGTAGTTCTGCTTGAATTGCAGCGTCGCTGAATGCATGGTGAAGTTGTTGTTCATGATCTGCTGCAAGAAGCAGTGATTCGGCGGGGTCTTCAAGATGATTTGTACTTGTCGATTTAGCCGGTAGTTTGAGACCAAGTGATGCACTAAAAGCAGAATATCGAACTGTACAAAGCTTTATCAAAATGCGTCTAAAACCTAATATTTATAAAAACTTGGCACCCAACATTGCGGCACTTACCAGTGTTGGCTCAAATTTTTGTGTGGTTTTAGAGGTTTTTGGTTTACAAGGGCATATCTACACAAACATTCTCTTATAACCTATCCTACATCATAGGTGTAAGGTACATCCACTTAGTGGGAGTAAACAATCTACGGGGCGGAAAGGTCATCTGGATCGAGGTCCTCGGTATGGCAGAGCCCCCGATATCTCCCATAATTTTTCCCAATTTTATCCAATTTTGTTCCAATTTCTGCAAATTTTAGGCAAGAAGGGGTGCTACGAATCCTTCAGAGAAGAGGGGGTAAACATCGCTTGAGGGTGGTCCGACCCTTAGGGGTAACCCCCTACTTCCTCTATCGACGCATATGCTCTGCAAATGTATAGCGTACATATCATAGGTGTCCTAAAGGTCAGAACCCCCAAGCCGTATCAATACCCCTCCCGTGAGGTGCCGAACAGCCGCCCTCCCCTCCCCGCCGAAACCTTATTTTAGAACTATACCAAAGGTTATCTTTTATGTTTTTCATATATCTCCATAAACATATATATTTTTGGTTTATTTTTTATATATTCGACATTTGCAAATATTTATGCGACTTTCACGCTGGAATGCGTGCACGAACTGCACAAATTGATAATAACACACTTCTATTACCACATATCGAGTGAAGTATAAAGGATTATGACCATGCCGCTAGATAAATGGCAGCGTCTATAATTATACCCTACATGCAATGGTTGATACCATATCTACAACAACTTGCAAGCGAGAACGGGGAGGGTGGGTGACCTTTCGCCTGGGGATTATCCGATAGGCCGGCGGCGGTGACGATTACGGCTGGGGTTATAATGTCGAAATTAGCCGTTCACTAACGACCTGACCTTTCCCTAGCTCATTCGTTTTTACAGTTTATTCAACCACAGAGAAAATCATAAAGATTGCTGCAGCAATTGTTTGGTTTTACTAATATGTTACGCAGCAGCATAAGAACAATATGATTGCTATTATGCGATTCGATAATATCATCGTAGAGATACTGAACAAGCCTCAAATTTTTATATATACTTTCGGTATTTAATATCGTAATGCTACATTCACAGGAAATTGAATGGCATGAGGCTACACGTAGGCATATGGGTAGCTTTATCATACTTCTATACATATGTTGAAAAATTTAATGGCTAGTACGCTGCGCTAAAAACCCCCACCACCCCTACAAGCTCCGACTATAAATATAGACGCTACCATTTCTCTAGTGGCATAGTCGTACTCATCAATACTTCATTCGACATTAGTTAATAGAAATGTGTTATTAGCATTTTGCTAGCAATGGAAAGCCGCTGTTTTCATTTTGCGTGCAATGGAAAACGGTTGTTTTCATTTTGCGTGACATCGTTGCACGTACGTGTCTAAGGTGTGTAGTTCGTGCACCCACTTCAGCGTGAAAGACGCATTACTCCGCCACTGTACCCTCATTCTAAATTTATCCTGTGTCTCAAAGCCTACAGCTAAGCTCAACGACGGGTATTGGGAAATGACGAAAGACTGTTTCGGTGCTGTTAATATGCGAGCCAGGAAGGGCAAATAAGTAGCATTTAATTAAACGCCAAAGAGCAAAATGTGATCTATAGCGAATAGTTTCTAAAATCAGTAATAAATCGCCTTATTCATAAATCGCATCATTCTGTGAATCAGCAAAAATCGATCGATTTGGATGACACTGAGATGGTCTTAAAAAGGTTGCACCAAGAATCTGTCGTTAAATGAAACTTAAATTTTGTAAATAATAGTTCAGAACTTCAGAAATTATAGCATTCGCAAACCCAATCATTTGATTATTTTCGTATGACTATGACCTGGTTGTCAGCTTTTTTATAGCTTGGGCAGGCCTAACATAGCCGGTTATAGGTCGGATTTTATCGCTCTACTGCTGTATCGAACTTGACCTTCGTAAGGTCTCACAACCATCATGGGTATCCAAGTATCCAACTACAACGATCTGGCTATATCCACTTGTCATTAGGTTAAAACAACATTTTCTTGATCCTTGAACTTAATCATGTATTTTTTAGTTATTATATGCAATATAACTACCATGGTTGACGAACGTTTATTAAAGAGAATTTCGTGACAAAGGTATGTATGTTTTAGCCAATTATTTTGAAATATACATAATCGTTGACCCATATAGCTACTTTCTTGCAATTATCCAAAATCTTTTACATTTGAGATTGATCTTCTAGCCTTGCACAAGCTATCTTCAGTGAACCTTCGGCGTTTGTTTGAAACAAGTAAAAACCCTGATATTTCAATTTTTGAGATGATTTATGTATATATTGGCTGCATATCTTCAGCCAGACTTATCAGAAGGGATAGGATCGGAAGCCCCGCTGATGTTGGGATAAATATATTACTATAAAACGTAAATTTAAATCCGTGTATACTTGTTATATAATTCATACAATGTAGTTACAAAATTTTCTACAATGATCCATATAGTCGGTCACCTGTATTCAGCATATCCTTGCAATAAATTAATCCAGGACTCCGTTGTTGGTAAAGGAGTGTAAGTATAATAATCTGATGTTTTAGATCTATCAACCATAACCGAAAATATAGATTTTTGGCGATATATTACTAAAATAACAAATCGGAATCAACAATTAAATTATCAAACTTCCACAGTATCAAAATGAAATTGCTGTTTTAAATATCTCAATTCGTAAAGAATCTTCGAAATCGAGCAGTCAACGCACGTACAATCGTACAACATATGGCAAACTCCGTTAGCATAGAGCTATATATACGGTTGTTAATGTTGAACCAGCTATGAATCAAAGGGTTCAAATAAGATGTGAAATAAGTCAACTAGAAATTCAAAGTATACTATGTTTTGATTCGAAAGGCGTTTTAGTATTAACTAAAACTGATGCTTGACTCTCTGACGGGCTCCATAACAATATGTTCTTAGGTCAGTTGCATCATATTTACAGTATTTTTGCTCTGAAATTATGCAGCATTCACATTAATTTGCGGGCATCAACTACACACTCTTTGAAAGCAGACATGCTAAATACACCAAATTGGAGATGCTGGGACTTCAGTTACTGGCTGGTTGTCAAATTGGGGCAGCTGGCATGCCACCATTTACAAATTAGTGCAGCTAGAATGTCATTATCTAGAAATTAATGCAACTGGCACGTCACCATCTACAAATTAGGTCAAATAACATGCCACCATGTAAAAATTAGTTCACCTGGCATACCACCACCATCAAGTGCTAAAGGCGCAGGAAACCGCGATTTTCTAGACCCGAATCCCGCAAGAAGCTGCAGGAATTTCTGGGAATGCTTAACTTCTACCATCACTTCATTTCCTGGTGCGCGGAGGATACGATGCCATAGACGACGTTGCTTTGCGCTTCGAAGGATGCAAAAACTTTGCAATGGACAGACACGGCAGCTGCGGTTTTCGCACCTTCCAATGATGATTTGTCTCACGCCACGTTGCTGGCGCACCCGCTACCAGAACGCCCATCAACATCGTGGTGGACACAACAACCGTCGCTATTGGAGCCCTGCTTCTACAATATAACTGTGGTGAATAGGAATCATTTTCGTTCTTCTCAAAGAAGCTGTCGCCGGCTGAACTCCGGTATAGCACGTTTGTTCGAGAACTACTTGCCATTTACTCTTCGATTCGATATTTCTGTCATTTCGTCGTAAGACGACACTTCTTTGTTCTTACCGATCACATGTGCTCATATTTGCCCAAGAAATCCGCTCAGAGTGGCAATCGCCAAAAAATACCGCCATCTCTAGTTCGTCGCTGAATTCATTGGCGATATCCGGCACGTCAGTGGGGCCGAGAACAAAGCACCTTATGCTCTGTCACGAATCAACGCGTCAACAACAACCATCGACTATCAACACTGGCTGACGTTCAAATAAGCAGCGATTTTGGATCTTAAGCCGCGCGAAACACTCATGCTTCAACTGAAGTGGGTCCCCATTACGATGGCAGATCGTCCCATCATCTGCACCGTTTCAACCGGCGTCCCACGACTGTTCCTTCCCGAGCGATTCCGTCGGTTGGCGTTTGATTCACTTCATTCCATATCCCATTCCGGTGTTCGCTCAACTCAACAATTGGTCGTGCAACATTTCGTGGACGGAGTACCAATAAAGACGTCCGACGGTGGACCAAGACGTGTCTAGCGTGCCAACTATCAAAAGTCCAACCGCACATGAGTTCCAGTCCCAAGCGATTTCCCACTCCCGATATGTCATTTCGAACAGATCCACGTCGATATCGTCGGCCGTTTGCCTTCATCCTATCTGCTGACTACCATCGATCGATTCTCCATTTGGCCAGAAGCCATTCCGATCCCGAACATCACCGTAGAAACAATCGCAGGCTCTGTTCTCCGGTTGGGCATCTCGTTTCGGTGTGCCGCCGTTCATCACTCCGACCTTGGCCGACAATTCGAGTCAACCCTTTTCAAAGACTTAACGAAGCTTCTCGTAGCGAGTCACTTTCGTACAACGACGTATCGCCCAATATCAAACGGTTTGCTCGAGTGATTTCATCGCCAACTCAAAGCGTCGATCAAGGCCCAAACTGATGCCCTATGGTTGGCCGAAGTGCTAATATTGGTACACTTAGGATTCGATCGTCTGTCAAATAGGACATCGGCGCGTCGACCTTCGAGATGGTCTACGGAAAAACATTCCGTTTGCCTGGTCAACTCATCGTGTCAAGTCAACACACAATCATACTGGATTCGACATCGTTCCTCGACCGTCTACGATCAACAATGGAACAAGACTCCGACCAACGACAACCCGATGCGCTGAGAGACCAAGCTTCATTTCCAGCGCAGTCCGACAGTGTGATTTCGTTATCGTCTGTGTCGATTCGGTGCCACGTCTGCTCAAGAACCATACAACGATCCATTCCGCGTCATGCGGCGAACAGACAGGCACTTCACGACAGATATCCCATGGACACGAGACACGGTGTCAATCGATCGCCTCAAACCCGCTTTCATCGACTGGGATCAATCAAAGACCAACCGGCCGACCGCTGTGAAGACGGCACCGATGACGGCGTCGACAGCGACATCAACAACGACAAACGTCCGAACAACGCGTGAGGGAGGAAACGCTCGATTTCCAGACCGATTCACGTTTTTCAACTGAAGGGGAGTACTCTAGCGTCCTGACAATGAGCACATCATGCTCACGTGACTGATTATGAATGCTATGACATTCTGACGCATCATTTCATGATGCAACCTGATGCAATCATCTGCGCCCCCTCTATTAGTTATATAATTATGCAAATGAATTCTATGTATATAAGGTGTACAATTTTGCAGCAAACTATGGTAGTTCACATGACTTCTTGCGACGCAACCTAGTGCTACACATTTGATTTTCTCATGGCAGCGACAAACATAGATTAAAATATGTTGAGTTCCGCTTACCATTAGCCCAGAAATGGGTGATTTGTAATTTATTGTTTTAATTTGCATTAGCTGTACACAATACATGCTCAACGTCATATGTCCCAGGGGTAGCCGGGATATACCTCTTTTCCTTTCCAGTTATACATCCCTGACCGGAAAGATCACTTTTGAAGATACATTGATAATTTTGGCACCATTCGCCTCAGATCGACCAGACGGTTCAGAAAATCACTTAAGGCGACTTTATGGCAAAAAATTTTTGGATTTATTTGGGTTCATGTTGTACCCAAAATTTTCCAAAAAAATTATTTCTCAAATATGTACAATTTTATATATCATTCGAATCTCATTGACAGGCTGATACAAATCGTGCAAAAACCACCCATTGGTTAAGAACTTTGTTTTAGGTTAAGCTATGGCTTGTACTTAGGCTTGGCCTAAACCCTAGACTAAACCTAAAACGTAATCATTCTTTCAAGAATTTTCAACAAAAAAATCGAAAATAAAATCTTTGTCATAAACAAGTAGGCGCACCACCCGGGGGGAGGGGGGTAGTCGCTTCGCGCCGAAGGGTGGGGGAGTCCCGACGCCCCAGAGGCTGACACTGCTATCGTCCATAATCAAGTATGGTTGTACACCCGACTGTAGTAAATGCAGTTATGGCAGAACAATTTTGCTACAACCTTGTATCGACGATAATGACGGGAATTTGAGATTTTTGCAACACTGCTCACATCACCCTGTTTCTAGAAACGTGAAAACTTTAAAATTCGAAATTTCTATTTTCTAAATTGCAAGAAATCACTGATTAGCGTATGCATACGCGAAAATACATTGGCTTTTTCAAAAATAATATCTAACGATCAATTATAAGCAAAATTTTAACTAATTCTAAGTTAATTGACTATCATCCTAGAAAAGCATTTTGCTAATTTGATATAACCTCAACATTTTCACAAAGTTTATGTCTGTATTCTTGCATGCATCATTTGTGTTAGGTACTGCCACGCCCAAGATTTTATTGACACTCATTGTTATCGATGTGCGGTGGAAACTAGTCAGTTCTAAGAATGTTTCTTGATATATCTCAGCGCATCATCGTCAGTGATTTTATAGAAACCTGTAGTATGTAAATCCGCAAATAATCAAATTAATTCAGGTAACGGTTAGTCGTAATTATGTTCCATAATAAGTTTAGGTCATTTTAGTAAGTGTAGCCGACGCGAGTACTTATCAAAATAACAATTTTAGATTATAAGGCCCAGTTTAGAAAGTGAAAATTATCTCGTACTCAGAAACCTGAAACAGCGCACGAAACTTAAATATGTGTTATGTTATAGTGATATTTTTTCAAACACAGTTTGTATCTCTGTATACAATATCGAATAAATCTAAAACCACGAGATAAAATTATAGCGGTGGCTTGAAAAACAGCTAGTAGCAAAAAAGTCGAAGTATTATGTGAAAGTGATTAATTGCAAGCGCTGTTCTACAGCAAAAAACTGACTTTTCAATGAAGTTTTCTATTCACAGGCTAACACATTATTTTTTATTCTTCAAATGTGATAACATAAGCAGCGCGCCAGTACATATTGGCAGCAGCTGAGGTTTCAGAGAGAACGAATTCGACAGCTGCAATATAATTAACGATCGAATTTCATATGACATTAATGTCTTCAACTGGAACCTCAGGAATTAAAGTGAAACGGAAACTGGCGCGCCGAATGCACCAAATTGCAAATGCTGACTTGTCAGTTACTCACTGCTTGTAAATATTGTGATGCCATCACTTCAAATTGGCTCCAGTGGCATGCCACCATGTGCATATTGATGTAACTAACATACAACTATCTACAAATTGATGAAACTGGAATACCGCGATGTACAAATTAGTGCATTTGGCATATCCATTTTGAGGATTTCGAGTTGGTTCGCTAAACAAAGAGTTGAACATCACAAAAAGGTAGGATCTGAAGAGGCACACTTAGTGCCGAGCAACCCAGTATCTAATATATAACAGCCGAAAATAGAAGGTAACATTTGCTGAATGATTCCGTAATATGTAGATGTGTCGCCCAATATATTGAGAATTACACGTCATCTGTTTGAAAATATTTCATTCGCCATAGAAGTTAAGGTATTTTTTGTAATGCATCAACACTTCTCTAGCTGTGGTTCTAAAATGATAAACTTAGGGGCCAAGAGAATTATATATAGGTGAGAAGAAAACTGACATTGCAGAAATTTTAATTACGGTAATGGTGTGCGATTCTGCCGGCTGTTCTCGCAGCCTATCACCGATATCTCAGTGATCGCTCAGATAATAATTATCTCACGTCTGGTAGAACTAGGCTGCAGTAGCCTTTTAGACCACTTAGTGTTCGCAAAAAACGTAGAACAAAAGGCACATACATGTAATCTTTAATTTATGCGATTGTACCGGCATTTTCGTCTGTCAGTCGCCACCTATCCAATATTTCAGTAATCGCTTAAGTGTATAATGATTATCTCATGGCTCGTAGAATTGGACTGCAGTAGCCTTTAGACCACATAGTGTTTGTAGAAAACGTAGAATAAAACGTACAATCATGTAATCTTTAATTTGCATACCTCATTCTTTCGTGTATTCGGATCCGTTCGGGCTGCAATTTGTAGGGTTTGGGGTCGTGCCGGTTTTGGGTAAAGGCTCTCTTGAAAAGGGTCAAAAGCGCCCTCACCTCTAAACGTACATATCTTTTGTGTACGTATTGTTGTGCAGCCTGGAAGTCTAGATAAAACACTGGTACAGAACAGTACATAGCCTTGTTACGAGTAATATTTCCAACAAAAACCAGTTATCGGATTATTGTCGGGTCAAGTCTGGTTGATATATTTCAATCCGGCGCGACTTTTAGCAGTTTTAGATGCAGACAAAATTTAGAACATAATTTAAATAGTTTTATCAGTAATGGATATGCAGCTAAAGTTGGCTTCGGGTATTAATGTCTTCAGTTATTTCCAACGAGTTTAGGGTCGACCGTCGGCGAACCCGCTTTACCGAATGAATTTTGCTGTCGTCATTTATTCTATGCCTGCTTTTTACCGCGTTTGAATAAGGCTATTTAAAGACACACAGAATTATTTCTTAGCGCCTATCGGGCCATAATACAGCCTTCAGTCCAGAAGTTTTAGTTTTAGCAATATGCATCAAACTCAAAGCCTGTTACATATGGTTATACATAATGCCAATCGAAGTTGAACTCGGTTTCACCCTACGTTGGGAAACACTGGCAGTGGTTTGGTACAACTACGACCGAAAAATAGGTGCCCGCGCGAGCGCGCAGCGAACAGTTGTCAACTGCACTCCTTCATATACATGTGGTAAGAAGCCTATCATCAAATAGTAAAATAATTTTGTGTTCAGTACCAGTTGCACTAATTGGTAAATTGCGGCACATGAGTTGCATCAGTACCTAGAAGGTGGCTTGCTAGTTGTACTAATTTGCAGATAGTGGCATGCCAGTTGCATCAATTTGCAGGTGGCAGTTGTAGCAATCTACAAATGAGTACATGATGGCACGACGCTATTTACAATCAGCGAGTAAATGACATGGCGGTATTATCAGTTTGCTGCATTGGCGCTCCAGGTTAGAAAGTGTGTATAGTCGGAGCACGAAAATTGATGTGAATGCCGTATAAAGTTAATTTTACATGTAGAATGGCATACAATACTTCAAAATATTTCAACCAAATATATGGTTTACTCCAACCTTGTCAAATGTAACCTGATTCAAACGGAAATATAGTTTTAATGCTTTACTATACTACTTTACTTTACTATACTACTGCTTTACTATACTCGGTGTTGTAGAACCATCAGCTTTGTTAGCCTCAAATAATATTGTGCAATTAAGTTTTCGTACAATTAAGAATGCTTTAGGAATACTCACAAATCCGAACAACTGTTTCACTTAGTTCCCTTTATAACACTGTATGACATTTATTGTTGTATATATAGAAACCCAAGCAGTGTGAACTAATAAATGACCCAAATAATAAAGTTTAAAATTAAAAATGTTCGACCACGCAATATATATTTTTCCACGGGGTTTCAAAGTGGGAAAGACGTTCCTGCTCGATTGATGTTAAACCGATTGCTTATAATAACTTAGCTTTACCAACACGCTATTGTCATATTGTTACGGTTAAAGCACGTTTGGGAATTGGGACCACTATGTATAAAAGGCCAACTGCGGTGAAAACAGCTTTAAAAGTCGTACAAATGTTCAAAAATAAGTCGAAAGACGAAACCGAATAAAAATGCTTTCCAAAATTTGGTTATATCAATTATTTATGTAACACACATTTTGCTACATATTTAATGGAAGTAGTTAGAAGTAATTCCATTCTATTATTTCTAACTATTTAATCTCCATCCTGTTGGGCCCTTAAAATGGGGCCTGATTACCTAACAACTGTTATCATTACGCCTAAAATATGCAACTGATACGATTGCTATTTAGGCTCTGATGAGTATCTATATTACATTTGGGAAAAATTGGCGTGTAATATGATATAACCGTGTTGTTATATCGGAGTCATCATGCGGTACAGATACTATTCTGGAAACACGATATTTCAATGGAAGTGTTAGTGCTTCGAAACTCAGATGTCAAACAATTGTTATATATTAACCGCAGGAGCTCAGCAAAATGATTTTATGTAAAGCCAGTCTACATCAATATAATTCGGACTCGTCCGTGTGTTCAGTGTATACAGCTGAAATTGGGTGTTGTTAAAAATGTTAAATATTATTGAATTATTACCAAGGTAGTTATAGATTCAACTAACAAGATAACTTTAAATTTCAAATATGGATAACATAACATTAGTGTTTTTAATTTTCGGCATCGATTGACATACTAACATTGTACAGTTTGAATAGGATAATTTCAACTTTGTCTCCAAGCGTAATTCAAAACTAAAGTGTAGTCATTAGCTTGAGTCTAAGCTGTGACGATACTAATGTATAGTCCTGGTTCATAATTAACCCTTAAATTCTTGTTCTATGGTACTCACTTGAAGTTCCCTCACCCCAATGTTCTAGGAGAACTAGATATCGTTTTAACGCATAAGGCTAGATAAATTCGACTGTACTAACCGCTTTTAGTCAAGTCACATGTCAACGGGTTTGACAAGGTAATGCTAATTCTGCGATATTCTAATATACTGGATCGATTACATGAATAAATTTAATGCATGGAACTACTTATAGCATGATAGAGTACAACAAACAGGTCATAAGAAGACTCTAATGGGGCTCATTTTAACTGGCAAATTGACTTCATTGTACTTTTGACATTTTAATGGAATTCGACACGTGTTAGAATGATTAGTTTAATCGCAGTTATGAGCAGAAATGTTACGACCTAATATATAAACGAGTGTAACGATTACGTTTTCAGCCTCGATCCAAGCAACATTAATTCAATTCAGCCGTTAAAATAATGAGATATTTTTAGGTTATTGCTAAAATGCTAGCAAAAGATTATAATAACTTAGCGGTTATAAAAACGGTTACCGCTTCCTATTGTATAAATAGCCACAATACACACAAATATAAAACGGGCGTATGTACTTATCATCAAACAACATAAATTTAGCAGGAATACAAGCCATTAAGCACACGGATTGATTTTTTCAAGGTTGATATTAAGTCTAAGGCTATGTCTGCGCCTAAGCCTAAGACTAAGCCTATGTCTAAGCTTAGCCTGTGTCCGCAATTAAACTTTACATTTTTGCCCTAAGATACTCATGCCAAGTTTTCCACCTCTTCCGTTATAGTGGAGACTTGATATAGTCTTTTTGGTGGCAGCTTGATCACACATTACATTATATCCTATAATACAAAATACATATTTATTCCCGATATCCCATGCCTAATACAACTCCCTACACGTAACTTAGCAATAATTTGCATCAAAAACGTTTCGGTTGTTTCATCGCGCCCTTTCCGTTTCACCATTCATAAAAACTATCTAAGCTCACTCGGCAGTGCTAAATAGAATAGAGACGTGACAGTAGTTGTATTAAAAAGCGTGTTTGGCATGTACCGCTATATGATTGCACATTGTATAAGTTTATCAATTCTGTTCGTCTATCGTTGCAGTCATGAGGTTTTATCACTGTAAAATGCTTGTAAAACGATTTTCCTAATCACAGAACACAAGTCCTTGTGCCACGGAACGAGGCGGATCGGCCTTCGGTGACCGGGGGGGGGGTGCTCCGCGGGGTGAAGTAGAGGTTTGACATCGTTAACAATGTTGCCCAATTCTCGCGAGCTCTTACTAATATGTACCTTCTTTTGTGCCCAATTGTGCCTATTTCCCCATAATTTTTGCCAATTTTCACCAAAATTAACATCACGAGTGGGGAGGGTGGAGGCGCCTTTGCCATCAAAGTGTTAGGCCACCAGCCAGTGTTTGATTTGACGTGGTTGTCTTACCATAAGAGGTGTACCTGATGTTCAGCCATGGCATATGCATTCCAAGACGGGACAGCTATGACATATATTACATCAAAAACCGGAACATTTTCAAGTACTCGATGATTAAACAGCAAGATTTTCATGATAGGGATATAAGGCTTCTTGTTCAGAGTGGCAAATGACGTTACGCTGATGTCTACTCTATGCTGTAATGTTTGTATTGCGCCAGTAAACTTAAAATACGCCCAGTCATAATCCTATTTTGTAAAAAGCGATCGAGGACCGCTATCCGTTGTTATGAAATAAAATGCGGTTTTGCCATCGATTTTTCGCGAACGATATTTAGTCGGATTTCGATTTCATGTCGCAAAATTCAATTTTGTGGCCGAACTAAATACTCATCTGTTTCACTTCATAGCCGAATGGTTCAATAACTGTTCGAAAAGGTGTCTTTGCACTAGCCAACGTTCTTGAAATACATCGACCTAGTCAGTTTGACGTTCCAAAACACATTTGCTCGTTTGTCAACATGTAAGCGGACATGTTCGCGAACCTCAACTATACCCTTGCACAAATTGGTTCGCGCAAAATAACATTCGTCATCGCGAAAGCAAATAACAAATACAATTTTTAACAAAATCAGAAATTTTGTTGCAAAAACGGATTTGGATATAAATTCAAAACTCTCAAATAATGTGTTCGCGAACAACAAAACACGCTCTTCTGTTCGCGAACAATCACGTTTAATATTCTAATTAAATCTCGCATAAGTGTTCACGAACAACAAAACAGGGTCGTTTGTTCGCGAACAGTGAGTGTGTTGCATTATTCGAATTAAATTAGAATAAATGTTCATACCTCATTCATGTTCGCGAACAGCCATGGATACGCGCTGCGCAACTTAGTCTACATGTTTGTTCGCTAACAAAATTTGAGGTCGGGTGCTATATATACTGTTCCCGAATGACAAGTCTCGAATTAAAATTCTCTAAATGTATGTTCAACAACAACCTAACAATTTCTATAAAATGTTCGGTAACATAATTCATACGCTTTGGAGCTCGTGGCAAAAATGTTTTTAAACAGTTTCAAGATGGATATGGGATCGCCAAAAAACGTTAGATTACCAATTTTTTTTTGGAAATGACAAAAGAGGATTATTGCTGGGCGCATACAAAGTTTAGTCTCGCATATCTAAATGGTACGTAAAAATTGAGCCTATATAGATTTAACGAATACTAATAAGTGACAGCAGACCCTGCACAACAGGTAGCCAGGAGGCCCGGGTCCACCCGTACGAAACGTAATCCCTTAGAGAATACAAAAATATTTCATCAGTTGTGGTACTGAAAACGCATAAATCAGTTTTTGCGTTGGTACTTACTAATAAATACTAAAAACGAATTGATATTATGTTTCTTTCGCAATATTCTGCGTATTGTCCTTTTACTCAACGGGAGGATTTTGAAAACTTTAGTTTAGGGTTTTATCACGAATATTTAGATATTTTATAACTGACAGGTACCTGGATTCGTATGCCTTCCGAACGCGAAAATACAGTACCGCGATTGCAAACAATCAAGATATCTGCACTATCAGCTCAACACAGATGTGCCATAAACGTTGCGATCTTGGATATATCAGTCAACACAATAAATACGGTAACCCCTTAAGCAATATTCACAGTGAAAAATCACCAATATAAATTTGCTTGTTACTAATTTGCAGGGTATAATGCCCACTTGTTTGAGAGCGAAAAAGTGTGTTGGAATAATCCGTTGTATGCAAAAGAGAGAAGATATCGATATAAGTTTTATATGTATATACGCGCCGATCTACGATTGCATTCAATAGCCAAAACTAAGTAACTTCGACCAAATCTACTTATCATGTATAGGCGTTCCAAAAATTACGTTTTAGTCGTGTATATCCTAATCCGTCAAACGCGAAGTTTCGACACACAAGATAAATTTATTCAGTAAAAAACAAACGACAAAGCTACAATATTTACATTTCAATGCATCAAAGGTATATTTCAAGTTTCCAAACACTATTCAGCAAAGCTATCATGCCAGCTTTTACATGCGCCATAATAATAGACCTGAACAGGGTCACAATTTTCATGCAGAATTAATGTCCACGTGCACTTAGAGCAAACGTAAACGGTAATAATTTGCCTTACACAAATAAACACTATAATATAAGTACGTGCACTAAGATTTTGTTAATATTGTATAATTTTTGTTAGTTGGAAAATACTTTAAAACAAATATATTGATTTTAATTTTAACTAAACAAGTAACGTGAAATTTATCATTATTCCTGTTATAACAAAGCAACCGCAAAGAGAACGTAGAAGCTGCTTCATGACTGTTTTATCATTTTGTCGTAAGGCACGAAAGTAATTTTAAAGGGTTATACCAAGAGTTAGCAGCGCAATTAATATGATGCTATTTAAATCATGAAGCAAGAGAAGTAAAGGTTCGCTAATGTACATAAAATCTTAAGTGAAGAGACGTCTAGCACGGCATTGTCTTAGTCATATACTAACGATAAAATCATCGTTTTGACTCTTTAGTACATCCAAGAGTTTATAATGGGAAGGCTATTAAGCTTGCCATCACTTTAATGTAAACTTGTGTTTTATGACAGGGAAGTTTTTATTCCTATCCCTTCATTTGCTGGGGAGAGGGTTAAAGCACGTTGAAACTATCTTGTTCTTTGTTTCGGAGGCTGCAGGGGGTTGTGTGGTAACCAAAATCCCTCGTTCTGGGGATGCCTACGGTTAAATCTCCAGTTTTGAAGAGGATTTTTGAGAAAATCACAGCTGAGCAAGAGAGTCCAACCTACTCCCACAAAACGAGGAGGTCAAGGGGCTTTAAATACATGTCATTAAATGAGAGAGTTATGCCAAAACACAGTTGTACTGAGCGGGGTAGTATCATGCTTATCTGTTGCGCTACCTTGGCACAATGGATTAGAAGATGGAGCATATTTTCTGAGATGAAAATGCTTTCAACAATGATCTAAAATGAGTATCACTAAAGAATTTCATCAATAATTAAAAAATTTTGTTTAAACGACACACAACGCTTTAAAAACTAACTATTGGCACAGTTTTATAGTCAGCCGATCATGTTTTAGAAATCAGGATAACACTAGAACCTGAATTCGATGTGGCATCGAAAATTAATGCTCTGTCTATGCGCTAGAACGAGTGGTGTTCAAGTTTAAAAAAATAAGATAGCAGAAAGCAGAAAATTTTGAACTCGATGTATTGACAAAACTCAATTCCCCGTTTGTGTGTTAAGAAATGGTAATCCAGCTTCTAACATGACTGAGCATCAAATATGTTATCTCAAATTTAGGCTCTGGTTCATATTTAGTGTATCCAGACCGGTACACTATGTTCCGATGTTACGTCGGTCAGCTGCATATTAACCTGACAAAAATAAAAAAAAACAACTGGCTTAATTTAAATTGATACCATACGGAACTTAAATCAAGCTTTGCCTGTTTGAAATATCAGTTCAACCACTCAAAGAAAAGATGTCCCTATGAATTAATGACTCTATAATCTTCCAGATTGCAATATGAGCTTATGTTTTGCCAATGAAATATAAGTTTGTATTGATTGTTTGAATGTTGTTATTTAGAAAGCTTAAAATTGCAAAGTTTTACTTTTTATAGACAATGTTCTGTTTGGACTTTTATAATCCTAGTCATTTAAATTCCATAGTGGAATAAAATCTGTAAGATTCATTGCTTGATGGATATAACTTACGCAAACACATATGACATTAATTCAGAGGAACCAAATGCAATAAAGCAGACATCTTTCAAAAAATACGGGTATTATCCTTATGAAAAATACTATTCGAACATCAGTATGATAATAGATATATAAAGCAGCGGCAAAACTTGTAAGTTAAAACTGTAAGTTAAAAATGTAAGTTAAAACTACAACACAGAATAACAAGCGCGGCTGTAGAGGAGTGAAAATTGGGTTAAATTTCATTATAGTACAAGTGTTTTATTTTCTTAGAAAAACAGGGTCACAGCAGCTTGCAATGTTTAGCTGTTTATGATTTATGTTCCAGGCTCTTATCTAACGAGGAGTATATGGCCAAAGCTCGGCAAGACAACTATAACATAATAGTTATACTCGCGGTCCTGCAAACACATGCTGCGGCAAACACATGCATGTTCAAAAGTAATTAAAAAGAGAATAGATCTGGAACTCCAACTACCCGGCTGAACCATTCTGCTATTAGACCATTGAGATCTCTTATTTTGTTGAATTAATGATAAACTAATTATTGTCTTCCTTGTTTTTCTTTTTTAAGATATAACTTATTAAAAATTCACGCGTAATGGAACTTACGCCCAGTCTCACATTGTAGGTATGTCGCAGCCTTCGAAGGGCTGTTTGACAACACCGTCCGAGACAAAAAATTAGACCAATAACAGTTCGTATTTTGCTGCATTACGGGGAAATCATACTTGGTAATTGGTCGTATGGTATAAGCATGTATGCTATATAGCACGACGTATGATGTATTGTATGAGGCCGAAAACAATGTCACGGCATGACGGCTGCTACAATAAAAGAATTGTATTTTTAATGATATAATGCGCTCTCAGTGCACTATGTTCAAGATAATATCCAAATTTTGTACTAAATCAACAGCCTTATGAAGAATAAGGATAACCATATTAGTATTTTATCGTAGCCTTGTGGTGTTCTATTTATGCTTTTTACTACTTTAGGTATCTTCGAGCTAAGGGTGTGACGCCAAGAGTCCAAATGAACTTTCATTCATTTTCTAAATCATATCTTGTGGCGGTTAATAATTACATAGCTACATACTAGAATCACCTGTTTTTGTTTTTCTTTTTGTAATTGATTTCCAATTAGTTACAATTAAATTGAAGAGCAAAATATGCTAAAATAAACTACTTGTGTCGTTGAGTCTGATAACGACAAATTTTGGTCAAGCCAGGATGTTTTAGATACTTTAACCTTTTTCGATTTAACCAGTTTACAGTGAATTAGAGCTTAGTACACAACGTGTCTGATTCACTTCAGTTGCCTCATCAGCTGACATGGGGAACAACTATACCTTGCTTGCTTGCGGATAGCAGAAAATGACTAAAATGACCTAGTACAGATAGCACGGGTGCATACATTAGACCGAAATCCAACAAGCCAGAAGCGCTAAAGTATATAATATAAATTTCTTATGCACTTTCTTCTTCCTACGTCTATAGGTAAGCTTTAGTTTTACTATGTAAACAAGAACGTATATGGTTATAGTTAAGATGGAATTTATGTTTAAGAGATAAAGCAGACCATAACACGAAATTTAAATATAAAATTCTAAATCCTCGTAAATTTTAGTCAGCAAATAAATACAATTTCCCACTGGTTTGCATTTAATGCACTAATTCAAGAAAAATTCAATTTTTGTATTAACACTGCAGCTTTCAGAGATGAAGGACAACGTATAACTTCATGTTGTACAAAATTTAGAACAATATCATTATGCCACTATACAAGTACTATTTTATTAATTAACAATCACTTTTCACGGTAGTTGGACATTTCGCCGAGTTTGGTGCTTCTGCACATAATATGGACGAAGGAATTTATAGCTATTTTTGTATCAAACCAACATCTGCATAGGAAACAGAGAGAGTTCATTATAACATTTTGTAGCAAATATATATATGAGGGGGGGGGGGGGGGGGGGGGGGGGGGGGGGGGGGGGGGGGGGGGGGGGGGGGGGGGGAGGGGGGTGTATATATAATAATTGTGCCCGGTACAACAACAGAGATGTAACCTCAAACAGTAAAACCGAATTTTCATTAGTTTCTGAGCAATGAATATTAATTAGTGAGCGAAGATGAATAAAGCAAGTTTCTTTGAAAAATACCATAAATTGTTAATTAAAAAAACTTTATAACTGTTCTTTGTTATCTTTTCTAAATTGGACTTACACATTACCTTTTCTTTTCAGAAATCAACTGGTAACCATCTCAACCGACTACTCTTATTTTAGGATAACCAAATACAGAGATGTTACAAGACATATAATACGTTGGTGAGATACATATACATTTACGACATGAACGAATTTTTTAAAATTGAACACTACCACGCGTCTTTTTCAACAGAAGCTATTTTTCAAATGTAACGATAAAATAAAGTCACGCTAAAAATAAATAAAAATTTGATTTCACGAAAACTTCCGTCGCACAAAATTGAATGTTTACTTGGACAGTCCGAGGCTCCAATATAAAATGAAATTGTTTGTTGTCGCAATCAAATTATCTGATGCATATGGCTAGCTTATCGAAATGCATTGCTTATTGCTCTTGGTTTTACTCTATGTAATGCGGAAGGTTAATGCAACAACAATAGCCTTGAGCTCTGTACTTGCTGAAGCCAGAAATGTAGATGCAGACATGCCGTTTTATACCGTTTGCAGGGATATGTGCTGCACGACTATCAAAAATAGACTATAAATCGTCACAACATTAAATGAGATACAGTACATGTGTGCAAATGCAAAGCCAAAATTCAGTGTTTCGATATTTCAATGAAAAATAGCAAAATCATGGTTGAAAATTTTACAACGAGCAATTTCCAAACCTTTTTGCATGTCGCTTAAATATGGTATCAGCTCCGCTGGTGCATACTGCAACATTGCAAATATAAGCAATTTGACCACAACGTTTACGCAGAATATGACCCTAAAGGCGGTCAGGTGTTCAAAACTTTTGCCCAAAATTTGACCTAAAAATTTTATTTAATTTGTAATGAAAAATATAGCCAATTCTGGTGCTTCGACATATTGAGATACAAATCATTTTAGTTATTAACGCATCCTCATCGCTAACTGGTTAAAAGAATACTGTTAAAATATTTGAAAAGTGTTTACTCGTTCAAATTTACCCAAAGATAATTTTCTCATATAATCTCTAATATTCATCAAAAATGTAACCAAAATTGGAGGTCAAATTTGAGGAAACTTTTAGCTAATCTATGAGCATGTGAACACAGCCTACGTTGTCTAATATCTGGTAGTAATATCACTGAAAAGCACGCCATTTGAAAAATATAAGAGGATAACTACTTTATATTTTCTGGATCAAGCTGTTTAAGTTTTCATCAAATTCACTTCACACGTTATGTCATAACTAGAACAATTTGCCTAAAATTTTCTTAGAATACAGTCATTACACGATGACATTAATATTACAGACGTCTTCACATTTCCGTCAAAATATTAAAAACCAAAAACATTCGTAGGTGCAATTCTGGTAGCA
>JASANE010007896.1:0-51905 GCA_030248225.1 Trileptium ribeirensis
ACAGCATACCTTAAAGTAATTAAACGCGCATGTAAAAATATATATCCGGCTGAGAATGACGCGAATTTGGAGCGAAAAATAATTAGTCGATTTTTCAGTGGGCTCCGTTCACCTGAATTAAAGTCACAAGTATTTCGTGATATGCCCAAATCTTTAAGAGAGGCTGAGGACTTGGCCCAACGATTAGATATGCAAAGTATATTGTGCACACCCACCGTCTCTACGGTTGAGTTGTATCATCTTCGACCATTTCGGATAAAAGATTGGAACAAATTACACGCGTATTAGAACTTTTGACCGAAAATCAAAAAGTATTGGCTTCTAAAATAGAACGATCCCGTGAGGAACAACGGGTAACGACTAGGACTCACCCGCCAAGGCGTCCCGATACAGGATACCGACCAAATGGCAATCGGCCGCAAAACCAAATGATCAACCGAAATAGATTTAATTCCCCTGCAGAATTTAACCCAAGGGGTCCCAGGTGTTATAACTGTGGAAAACTGGGTCACATGGCTATGAGCTGTCTTCTTCGAGGCCCACAACAACCTAATACTAGGAACCAATCAAGACCATGGTTTAATACTACCAGAAATAGCCTCCCATCGTCAAACAACCCACTTCAACAACCAACACGTCCCAATATACCTAACGTTGGACCAATGGCAGTCAAACCAGCAACACGAAATGTGGTTGCTGCAGCCACCATGGCCGAACTTGATCCCATTAAAAGTGAGCCACCCGCACCCATAAATAATATTGAGCTAGAGGAATTAAAGCGGGAAATAGAGGCTTTGACTAAACAAAACGCGCTTCTGGTTGAGAAGGCTTATCCGCAGTTCGCTGGAGCCATCACTGTTGTACCAAAAGCAAATGTACAAACCGTTGATAAAGAAACTCAAACAAAGGTCCCAGGGAATAACCCTGAAAGAAAAATTGAAAAAACGCCTTTGAAAAGGGCCAAAACTGGATGGTCGACCCCTAAATATATCATGATTATGTTTGCAATGCTGCTGTTTTGTACAATGACTATACCTGCTGATACGGCATTTGTCCGTACTTTAAATAAGTTACATCCGCACTTATTTCCTTCATTTGGAGTCGGGTTTGTCCCAGAAGGCCTTGTTGTTACCGCAGCTGACTCAGTTTATGTCCCAATACTGGTTCACACTAAGCATGAAAAACATGAGCAATGCAAAACTATGTTAAAAAATACATTCAACGTAGATAATAATTCAAAAGATTGCAACTGCACTGGTCATAAATTTTTGTATAGTGAAACTCAAAAGGCACTTCACCGTTAAACAAAAATTTCGATGGATCCGTAGACCCAGAGTTTCACGAAGCTCTACTTCAAACTATTTGCACTGATAAACCTTTTACATGCTCGTTTAATCAACATCCTAGGGAGAAACGATTTGTTGGCGTGGCAATTGCAGGTGCAATATCTGTGTTGGGACTTGGAGTTGGCATTGCTAATACCGTTAAGATGTTGAGGCTTGCGCCTAAGCTGATCGCACTCCAGAAAGCTGTTCCCTTATTGGAAAAACATATGATTGAAGAGGCCGAACAAATTAAGCAATTATCTATTAATCAAGAGCGCATATATGCAGTAACACATGATATAGTAAGATACATGAAACAAGCAACTGTATCTATTGAATGTACATTGAGTCAATACGTTGTATATACACACTTTATGTCTCAAACTAACTTATATATATAAATGATGTACGAAACTTAATTAAAGCTACGGTCACGGCTAGTAACCATGGAACGCTGTCGGTCGATATTTTGACCTCAGCTCAAATAAGATTATTGGTTCAGAGGGAGTATTCGTTAGCCGATACAGTATACGTACATGATCCAGAATTATTTTATCATTTTGTCACCGTATATCCGGTGATGATACATATCCATGCATATCCGGTATATTATGAATACACGTTTCGGTTATATATTTGAAATTCCTAGGATAAGAGTTAAGAATATTTTGCCTTTGATGCGGGTTGTAAATGTAGGGTTTAACGAACCTAGTTCAAACACCACTGTTCGCCTATCTTTGCCTAATTTCATTACATATGACACAACGTTAAATAAGGGATATTTTCATGAAGTAATCTCGGAACATTGTCGCAGGCGCACAGGACTTTGGTACTGCGCGCGTGAATCTTTGCCGACCAGTAATAGTGATACATGTCTTCAGAACTTGCGCAACTCTTCAGTTACAAATAAGTCATGCATGTTCGATGTTAAACAGTATTCCCCAGAAACGATAATTGAGAGCACGCGCGTAGGCATTTTAGTCCGCACATCTCAGGAATATATACACGTCACCCGTGTTCAACCTGGTGGACAGGTTACCAAGGCGGAGAAGATTACAGTACCAGAACACGGTGTAATGTTTTTCGCACATTCTGATTTTTCCATGATTATTGTGGGTGATCAAGTTCTAACCTCAAGTCTAAGGCCAGCTCAAGATTTTGAGGTACTTGTACAAAAAGTCGAAAATTTTCAGCTTAACTTTTCTGATATAGCTCCTCCTGCATGGAGTAAATTAAATGATGTCAAATACCATGCGGCACTAACGCAGGAACGTTTAAAGCGGGAGTTATCATTTTTCATGCCTGATGAAACCTGGAATAGAACTTCCATCAGAAATTACTTTAATAATAATCGTAATAGCATTGATCTTTCTTATCGTTTGTGTGCAATATTATTTTCGCAAGAAACTGAAACAATTATTTTGTCGATGTTGCAAATGAAACTCTCAAAACCAAAGGAGCAATGATATTGTACTGAAAGAAAATTCGGCGTCCTTTCCTACTAAACAGGATTATCGTTTAGCAGCAAACTCAATAAGACTCAGTGAGCCCGTTAGGCTAAGATCGCGACCGCTAGTCGTTGAGAGTGACTTGTGATCTACCATTCTGCCGCGGGCGCATTCATCAAAAACCTCGACCGAGAACAGAATATGGTGTTATACGATCCGCGGAAACAGTGTTCTCAATAGGCAGAGCTAGATCGGAAATAGGTGTTACCATAAACAATAAACCATTTACTGCAGTTTTAGATACAGGGAGTAATATAAGTGTTATGTCGTCGAATGTGTTTACTGATTTGGGCCAGAACTCAGATAGCTTAGTTTCTGCGCCACGAGCAAACATTATTGGCATAACGGCACACAGTTTAGACATAAGAGGTACTGTTAAAGTGAATCTACAGATAGGTAAATCGTCTCTCGAGTGTCACCTTTATATGTCAGACGACACTACGCATTCAGTCATCATCGGAGTCCACATCCTCCAACGACTCGGAACAGTATCCATTAACTACCAACAGCGGCAAATTACGATTGATGGCACCACGTTATTGATGGGTGAACCTGCCTCTAAATCTGTACATTTGCCTACGACAACGGTTCTTCCACCGCGATCAGAGGTGATCATTCCTTGTCCTGTTCCTGGATTTGACGAGCCGGGTGAAGTCTTATTCGAGCCCAGCGAAAGGCTGGAACAAGACTATGACTTGACCGCTGCCAGCATGTTACTGTTGAACAGTCCCGTGATAACTGTACCGGTGAGACTGTTGAATATGTCTTATTATTCAGTCAAATTGTATCAGCATATCAACTTAGGCATTGTTGAACTTATACCTCTTGACCGAGCTTCATTATTCATTAGTGCTAGCTCGGACGGAGATCCAGACTTTCTAGGTGAGTTAAAGCTGGACGAATGTAATGCCACTGAGGATGAAAAGGCACAATTGATTAAGCTAATTGTAGAATATTCAGAGGTGTTTGCAAAGCATGACTACGATTATGGCGACATAACAATCATTCAACATTCAATCGATACTGGTGATTCAATTCCTATCAAGCAAAGACCATATCGAATACCATTTCAAAGAAAAGCAAAGGTCGACAAAGAGATCTCGCATATGCTTCATCACGGAATCATCGAGCCTTCAACCAGTCCTTGGGCAAGTCCTCTTGTTTTGGTGGGTAAGAAAGATGGTGAATCGTTGCGTTTGTGTGTTGACTATAGGAAACTAAATGCAGTTACTAAGAAAGACTGTTATCCATTACCTAACATAAATGATTTGCTTGAATGTGTTGGTAAAGCAAGATATTTTAGTGTGATGGATCTGTTGTCTGGATTTTGGCAAATACCAATGGCTAATGCTTCGGTAGAAAAGACGGCGTTTGTAACACCTGCAGGTTTATATCAGTTTAGAAAAATGCCTTTCGGATTATGTAATGCGCCTGCTACCTTCCAACGGACACTTGAAGCTACACTTCATGGATTGGTTGAAAGGATCTGTTTGATATATATTGACGATATATGTGTTTATTCTGAGACGTTTCAGGAACACTTAAATCGGCTTCGACAGGTTTTTGATCGGCTTAAACAAGTGGGGTTGAAAATTAAACCCAGAAAATGCCAATTTTTGCGAAGCGAAGTTCCTTATTTGGGGCATATTATTTCAGCGGATGGCCTCAGGCCTGACCCAGCAAAAATTGAAGTGGTAAAATTTTATCCAGTCCCAACTGATATAACTTCGGTGAGAAGTTTTCTCGGTTTTTGCAGTTACTATCGCCGCTTTATAAGAGATTTTGCAGCAATAGCAAAACCCTTGAGTCAGCTAACTAGCACTTTGAAACCATTTAAGTGGAATGAAGAAGCACAAAAAGCTTTCGAACTCTTATGCGATAAATTAATGAACCCTCCAATTTTGCACATAGCCGATCCATCGAAGCCGTACTATTTGGAAACTGATGCTAGTGGCAAAGCAATAGGCGGAGTTCTCTCGCAAACAGATGATAACAATAAACTACATCCGCTCGCTTATGGCAGTAGATTACTCCAAAAAGCGGAGAGAAATTACACGGTCACAGAACTGGAGGCGTTAGCAGTTGTATATTTTATGAAATACTTTCGAAATTATATTTATGGTCAAAAAGTAACCATAATCACAGATCATTCTGCTTTAAAATGGCTTCTGACTAATAAAAACGCTTCAGGACGCCTCCAGCGCTGGGCCTTGTCGTTGACTGAATACGACTTTACAGTCGAACATCGCGCAGGCAAAAAGATGGGACACGTTGATGCGCTGTCTAGAGCTGATTTTAATTTGAAAACTGTTAATGATTCAGACATATATGAAGATGAGATAAAGTTTGCATATATAATAACTACGGCAAACAGAGATGACATATATACTGAGAGTAATAGTGAATTCATACAAAAACAAGAGCAGGATCCTGAGATAAAGGCATTAAGGAATTACATCGATAAGAATGAACCACCCGATGATTCAAGGCTCGCGTCACATTTCGCATTAGTACAGCCTAGGTATTTAGTGAAAGATGGATTACTTTACCATCACTATCCAATACCTAAGAATAGAGCAGGCCTCATATGGGAACAGTTGGTGGTGCCTTTCTCTATGAGGGATGAGCTAATCTCAGCTCACCACGACGATGTCGTCGGTGGTGGTCATTTAGGAATAGCTAAGACTTATCAGAAATTACTTCCTAAATACTATTGGGAAGGAATATATCGAGATGTGAGCAACTGGTGTAGAAGCTGTTTGGACTGTAACAAAAAGAAGCCCGGTCCACATAGAGCGAAGGCACCGCTCAACCCTATACCGGCTACACAACCCAATTATTCTTATCATGTGGACGTATTGGGCCCGCTACCGCAAACGTATAATGGAAATAAATATGTAATAATATTTATCGACCGCTTCACTAAATATCCTGAAGCTATATGCACGCCAGATCAAAAAGCTACTACTATTGCAAAACTTTTTATGACTGAGATTGTATGTCGCCACTCAGCGCCGCATGAGCTGGTGAGCGATAACGCTCCAAACTTTCGTAGTGAACTGGTCGATCAAATATGCAAACTAACAGGCACACGAAAAGTGTTTACAACGCCTTATAGGCCTCAGAGCAATGGTATCGTCGAGCGTATTAATCGCACGTTTTTGAGTATGGTCTCACAGTATGTAGACACAGCACAAAGAACCTGGGACGAATTTGTCCCTTTTGCATGTTTCGCGTATAGGGTAAGTGTCAATGATACCACTTCTCTGAGTCCTTTCGAAATGGTCTATGGAAGGCAACCACGATTGCCAATAGATAGGGCGTTGCCTATTTCGAATGTTAATTACCTGGATGAGGAAGACTATTTTCGCGACCTACAGTTAATGCTGAAATCAGCGTGGGAATTGGCTCGCGAGAATATTCTTCGCTCACAGGAACACATGAAATATTATTATGATCGAAAGGCTGCCGAACCAAGATATTGGGTTGGTCAGAAGGTTCTCCTCCATACACCGTTTCAGAAACAGGGAAAAACGAAAAAGCTTGCCAAATTATGGCAAGGGCTCTATGAAATTTCTGAACTAGTGTTGCCTGACGTAATACTGAATTCCTTAGGCAATTCAAAGCAAGTTAATATAAGAGTCCATGTGGATCGCATAAAACCGTTTCATGGACCCCATGTTCCGCAACTCCAGCTAGAGGGAAAGCCTATAGAAGATGAAGACCTAAATCAGCAATTAAATGACAAAGACCCTAGCATAATGGGTAAGACTTTATATGACAAAGGCGAAGCAGATCAGGAACAACAACTTGATATTGCCCTAGAGGACCCACAAGGGGAAAAGGAATCCACAACTGAACAAACTAAAATGCATAGATATAATCTTAGGTCGAGAAAAAGGTCGGCCTAGATTTTTGCTTCGGCAGCCTAATTATATCAAAACGCACAAGTGAATGAGAGTATTAGGGAGAGGCAAAATTATTTAATTTTAGGACACCGTTGTAGCGGTGCAACAGCACATCGACCGACGTTTGCGTTCGTTACAGCAACAGCAGCCACATCGACCGACGTTTGCGTTCGTTACAGCAACAGCAGTTACATCGACCGACGTTTGCGTTCGTTACAGCAACAGCAGCGGCACGCGGGTGTGCCACTTGGCGGCGGTCTCCGACTATGGTATTTGCCGCCCATGCGTTAGCCTAAGCCTCTGATGTAGCATCGAGTCGCAAATAAGGGGTTGACAAGTAATAGTATTTAGTTTAGTTGAAATAGTGAAGACATTGTGTAACTGTCTATATATCCGCTCTCATGTGAGAACTTTTGCGATATTTTTACAATGAAACTGTTAATGGCGCAGCATTATGTATCGGCTCAATTGAACTAAGTACTTTGCTTTTAGATTCGTTGATTCGTTTGGACAACACGTACATTTGAGAATCTGAAACTGACGATGACTAGTCTGGAACCAACCGAAGTCGATCAGATGGACGCGTACTACAGTATCCCAACGGAAGTGACGCAGTATATGATCCAGCAATTAATGGAATTAGCCGCCTCTGACGAGTCAGATGCCGATGAGCTTGAACAGTTAGCCGCGCAGAACTTTCTTAGCACCTACATCCCGATAAAACAGCTAGCGATCGACTTGAAGCACTACTACGACAATGCTCGGCCTGGTGATTATGCCGCCGCTGTTCCTTCATTCATCGAGAACTGTCTCAACTATACCTACATGCCGGAACGCTACCCTAGGGAGACGCTAACAATGTGTCCGATGTGCAAAGTCCCAATTCCCAATCCGTCACACTTCTATGAGCAACAGCATCTCGACACGCTTCTCATGCAACGATTTCGCTTCTCACCGTCAGGAATTCTTTTGGGCCAGCACCAATCAACCATAACCAATCGTCGCATCGGTAGCTACGTTCCATATCGCGGGAGTCGGGGAAAGATCCTCATTTGGTATGGTGGCTGTGACTTTGGGAAGTGCGAACTCAAACGGAGCGCTGATGCCTTGCGAGCACCGCCCGATTTTCCGCTGATAACTGGCAGCTCACCGTTTGGAATGCAAGTGCGCTTAGCATTCTATATCGAACATCGATCGCCTGTGCCTGCCACGCTCTACCTCGCTCTTCTAGAAACGAGCACCGACGATCATCCCGCGCCAATGGATTTGAAACCTTTCGGAAGGCGTAATCCCCAGTTCGTCGTATGTTTGCCGTGGTCAAGCGAAATTGGTCGGAACTATTACGAATTGCAATTCTGGGTCCAGCACGGTAGTGGGCCTCAGCCGCCGAAGTATCTATCGATATTTGCTGTAGTGCAATGGGATTACGTGATGCCTGAAATCGATCGATTGATTCAGCAAACACTCGAAGGAGTGCCTGAGCGTCTTCGGCGTATTGAACGACCGGGTGCATTAGCGTTGTTGCCGGAATGCTCGCATCGTCCGCCGAAGCTAACCACAGAAGCGGGTGCCATCAATCGAATCTGTAAGCAATACAAGATATCGTCTAAAGAATTGGCTCCGTACTTTGAGATCTGGCACCGCGGTGTTCCGGTTTTACAGGGTCGTTTGGTCAGTCATAAAATGCCTGAGTATCCTGACATATCGGACGAGACGCCTGCTGGGCAAATACGGCGTATGTTGAACCTGCGCCTCCCGATTACAATAAACAATTTTCCACTGCGAACAATGGCTGAGCTTCTGGGTCAAGTCAAATACGAGGAGGATGATCAAAGTTCGGTTACTGGATTATCGCCCAACAGTCATCGAAGATCTCGAATCGTTGGATGTTGAGCTGGACCTCGGGCTGTCTGAGAAGTTTCAAGACCCAACAACATATGGCTTCCACGTAACTGCGCTCGTAAATGCACCATATTTTCAACATTTGAAATTGCCTCGTCGACAATTGGCACGCCTTACCAGCCCCGATTGGAACTTTAAGTATCTAGTATATGTGGTTGGGATGAGAAATTGCGGTCAGCAAATCGAACTTATTCTCCGGGCTAGCAACGCCGCGCGGCGACTTTTGTCTCAACACGACGTAACTGTTAGTCTTTCTCCACCGATGGGGCCTGCGGTCGAGTTTCTGGTATCGCTGCTTAAAGAGATCATCTACCAGTCTCCAGAAGAGCGCAGGCTTGCTCGCATAGTTCGTCAAGCTAACGGCGTCGATGTTGCGGAGCTGGATTTGATTGATGTTCCCGAGCGGCCTCCCGATACTCGGACTGCAGAGCCCCAGGGTGAGGCAGACCAGCCACCACCGGATAGCGCGGATGTGCATCCTCAACGGGTATCGACACCTATTCATGTCAATGAAACCCAACAACAAGCTAGCCGAAAGTCTCTTTTTAAACGATTCTTTCGCAATGGGTGGATGACAGTGTATGAGCGGTTATTTTGCGGCATTGAAAATGGTTCCGATTTAGACGAAGTAAGCTGGGGTCCGCCTACGCAATGCGGTCATCTTTTGGAACATTTAAACGACGGTCAGCGTCAAATCCTCGATGCAATCCTTACAGGACAACGCCTAATCTTGTGTCAAGCACCACCGGGTACGGGGAAGACTGACGTCACTGCTCAGATAGCCAGCGTCTTAATTGCCGAGAACGCTGAAAAGCGGATATTGTGCGTGGCTCCAACTAATGCTGCGGCGAATATGCTGGCACTTCGTATGTTGCAAGCGTTCGAACGTATCTATGGCCAATCACAAATCCTGAAGTTATCGCTTCTTCGTTATCTCAAACGTGGCTACGATCTGTCGCAAATCTATGAGAATCAGCGAAATTTCTGCGCTTCCAGAATGGATCCTGAGCTGGAGGATTGCGATGAGCAGATCACGCCTAGTCGGTACTTATTACAGCATCGAATCATCATCTGTACTTTGGATATGGCTATCATGGATCTTGTAAACAATCTCGACGTCTATAATCGCGAACGAGGCAACACTGGCTTTGGAAAGAGTCTCATTGATCTAATAATCTTCGACGAAGCAGGCTCATTGGATCTTCCACGCATGTCGGTCGTCTTGCCACTCGTCGCGAACGGTCAAGCTCTCTTTCTTGGCGACACACATCAGCTGCCGGCTTATATCACCAATCGACGCGTTTTCAACGCTGGCGCCGATGAATCCGCGATGGAATTTCTTATCAACCTGGTCGCAGATCAACCTTTTTCTACCGCCATCCATTTACGCAACAATTACCGATCACGACAACAACTACTAATACCACCGAACAGAATAGTCTACCGGCAAACGACATTAGTTGCACGAAATGACGATCAGCTCTACGAATGCGATTGGCCAACTGGAACTGTCATTTCACACGACAAGTCAATCTTAATCAAGCACATCGAGGGTCTTCAGGAGTACCACGGCATCAGTCTGTTCAACAGGTCCGAGATTGGAGCTGTAACTCAGTTGGTACGAACATTAGTGGATCATAACCATGTCGACCCGGCGGAAATTGGAATCGATGCCACCTATGCAGCTCAAGTCGAAATCATGAAGGCAGTCTTGTCAGACGAGTATCCTGAGATTAAGATTGGCTGCGCCAACGTGTAGCAAGGTTACGAACGACCGTATATGATTCTGTCTTTGGTACGCTCATCGCCTAAAGAGGATGCTCTGGGGCAACAGCACGACATGGGTTTCCTGGCCGAGTACCGTCGAATGAACGTCAGCACCACACGTGCTAAGCGAATAAACATTTTCGTTTGTAATGTCTTACACTTCCTCGACCAGCCATTGCTCCGCGAGTCGATTCGTGAATGCTGCGCCACTAATGGTTGGATTGCACCTACACCCTTGTTTATCAAGCGATTCGTGCATCTTCGGGTTTGCAAATCATTACCACGCCCTGCAGACGAGGATGTGGCTGTCTCAGCTGGGCACTGTTGTGTATGATTCTGGCCGAACGGTCAATCGTTCGTTCACCAATCCGAGCCTGAACTTTTTTCTACGTAATAACAGTGCTAATTGATTCAAATTCAGGGCGAGGGTTGGCATTTGGTGGTGGTAGATAACTTTAGTCGGAGCAATAGCCGCGTTGGTCGCATTCGTGCTGCTGCTGCAACGCTTATCGGTGCAATTGCCGCAGTCGTTCATCCAGCCTTACCTGCCGTTTGCTTATCTTGTATACGACGGTTGCTTTCGTCATTTTGGTAAGTAGCAATATAATATAACACTATAAAATAATTGAAATGCCAGTCTACACATTTTTCGGCGCTAAGCACCCATTTTCGAACCACTTTCCATCTCCGTTTTGGGTGGACGGACGCTACTATAAAAATGTCGAGCAATACTACATGCTTAAGAAAGCTGAACACTTAGGATTTTTGCAGTTAGCAACTACTATTCTACAAACTGATGATCCTAAGATCATGAAAAAGCTAATGAAATCAGCTGAGCGTAGCCTAAAGCGAACACCACAGGGTAGAACACTATTAGTGTCTTGATGTGAAGAACAGGTTCCAATGATGGAAAAGGGAGTGTTGAGCAAGTTTCAGCACAATCAAGATCTTCGAGCGATGTTGCTGAACACTGGGAACCAGATAATTGCAGAAGCAAATCGTCACGATACGTTTTGGGGCATTGGACTTGGACCCAAAGATCCCGATGCTCAAGATCCAGATCGATGGGAAGGTATCAATGAGTTGGGTACTATATTAATGCGTGTTCGACAAATGTTAGCTGCCTGCCAAGAGCCATTAAAATTCCCAGTATCGAACGTAGCCCCTATTGAGTGTCACCAGCCCGGACCATCGGGCTTATAAGATATCGGTGTTATAAATTAGTTATTGTTGAAATGGTTGTTGAATTTAAGAAAAATACCAAAAAATAAAAAAAAATTTTAAAATAATTTCATCAACAAAAACAAAATATCTAATGTTGTATTTATTCACGGGCACAAGTATAGCTCATGTGAGCAGTTTTGCGATTTTTTCACAATATTATTGTTTTTATTATATTTAAACGTGCTGATCAGACATTGTGGTTACACTTATTTTGTCACTACGAGTGTTTTTTGCAATGAACTCTGCTCTCTGGGGTTGTGACAGTGTTCTACCAAAAAATCTTTCATATCCGATAGCCAAATAAAATTTATCAGTGTTCAGAATTCGACATAGTAGCAGCAACGATGTTTGAAATGGTCACAGCGATCAAGCTAATATTTCCTTTTTTGCCTGCACAGCTCTAGTTTTTTTGTCACTCTAACAAAATGTTACCCAAAGTAGCTGATCGAAACCCGTCAGTATATGAGCAAACCTTGAGTGAAATTTGGTTAAATATTGTAGTTTCTGTCAATTGCTCATGTGAGCAGCTTTGTGATGTTTTTGCAACAATTTTCATATTATATAATTTTGAGTAATCTAGTACTACAGATTGGCCTTTGAAGTACCTGGTCAGCAATATCTATAATCGTATGTGGAAGTGCTGACTCTCTTGAGTCATTCAGAAGCAAAGATGTAAACAGATCGAAAATTACTGTATCCAAAATAATAATGATTTGATTTATCTCAATCTCTTTGTGGCCTAGTTTTGACTATATGGATTTTAAACCTTTTAAAGAATTTTCAGTTCAATATATGCCCCCGGAGTGGGCTTCATAAGAGACGGAAAGTGTGATAAAACTTCATATTCTTAACATCCTCGATGAAATGTTATATTTATTTAGCAGCAGAAAAAACAGATATGCCGATGTTTTCGCCAGCGGGTTGTTCACCGTGGGCCCAGAAACAGTGTTTTGCTTGCGCTGATGCGTCACCATAAACGTGGTAGGTTTAATTTGTGTATTTAGCGCATGTAAATGTCAACTCATAGGTTGTTTTAACTATTATTAGTTCAAATTATAAAAAATATTGCATAAATATTCGCTATATTGTTTATAGTACACGCATTTCGCAGCTTTCGAGAGAATGTTTTGACTTTATTATATGACAAATAAATTGGTGCCGCGAAGGTTTGACTTATTTTTAGCCTCGTGATGTTGTGGTTTTAAGCTAGTATTTTTAGTGCAACCGTCTTCATCGAATGTTGATACCATAATCCGAGGTAGTGTGATATTATATTGTTTTGTCTAGAAGTGAAGCGGTGCTGTGGTCGTTCGTCACTGATCATAATTTCGGCAGTTTATTTCTATTCGTCGTCAGTATTCATTGCTATTTCAACAGTTTTAATCTTTTATAATTTTACACACATAAGAATGTCAAACTTATATGTTGTACAATCAAACATTTATGCCTGAACGACTATATTCTTGCAGGATCACGGCTTATATGCTCATTTTTCTGGACATGTGAGTTTTGAACTAAATCTTATTGCGTGTTAGGTACAACATTCGTTTTCGATTTTTTTCGTGTAACTTCAGTTTTCTAAACATGTTATTGCCATATATTTTCCCTTTCTAAGGGTCGCTTGCTAAAATTGTGTAGTAAGGAAACATGCTGTTTACTTCTAAATGTAGTAAAGTATCGCCGACTCACAAATATTTTTAATGGTTCTATTTAGTGGGTTTTAAGATTTTACCGTATTTGTCGATCGCACCATACAATAAAATAGTGCAACTTTTGGCCCGCTTCATGTACAAATTTAAGTTAGAATAAATGGCGGTGTCTAAAAGGTTTTTGATTTTTTTAAATCAATGCTCTTGATTGTCCATAAAATACGTCTACATTGTATGCATTCGTGATAAATAAAAAACGTTGTTTATTATTTTAGCTGCTAACTTGCTTTGGCTATTTGACAATGAAAATGGTGTAAATCAGTGGATCCCGTTGGCTTAGTAAAAACTAGCTGGTTGATGTAAGGTTCAAGGGGAAAAGGAAAGCCCGCACGATGTTATTTTAGGTATACTCATCGTAAGGCTAAGGGGCAGCATGGTAATATTTAAATCAAAAATCTTGCTTTGTAAACCATGAGTTTTGCTCCTCTAGTTGAGAATTTGGTTACAGCTTTTATAAAAAATCACAAAAACTTAAAGCCCCAGATGCATAATTTATGTTGCTCTTTCGATATATTTTACAATAAAACACTGATCGATAGATTCGTTTACTATTAGCGGTGTATAATTGAAAATTACTAACAATCTGTGGATTATAAGAAGATGTAACTCTTAGGCAGTTAAAGTGTCATGATTTTTTTCTAGGGCTTACTACTTTGCCCCGTTTTCGCTTTAATATCGAGGTAAAGCAACTTGAAAACACATCTCTCTTTCATGACTTAATCATTAGTAAGCTGTAAGTCTGGTAGCATACAGAATGTCGGCAACAACTGGCAGAAATATGTAGCTGTGAAAATCTTAACGCATAATATTTAGGAATATATCACAGGAAATTTGGGTATATGGTATTAACTTGAGAAAACTAGTCAATTTGTCGGGCTGGTGTCTGAGATTAGTAAGTAGTCAAACCGAAAATTTGCAGAGATTTGGCTAAATTTCGATACTGAAACCATTGAAATCATACTTGTTTTAATAGTGGGTACGCTGTGAAGTTCAATTGGAATTCGAAAAGCAAATACAAAGCAAGTCTGCAGCACAAGTCTTGTAATGAAAGGGCTATTAACATTGACATTGTATTAGTTACGTTTTACATTGCACAAATATATATAGCCTGTTTTCAATTACACTGATAAGTTTGTTTTGACTCGCAAAACTTTTTATGTAGTAGGCGTAGATCACTTTATATAAACTTCTCATTGCGCTTATATAAACGATATAGCGGCGTTGTGTACGAACAATGTAACTTGTATGTAAAATATAACCATACATGAACATACAGGTGAACAGGGTAGACTATCTCCATGAGGTTTTGACATCCGCGGGGCCTCGCAGACTCCCCCCCCAAGATTTTGGCTTAAAGTTAATGTATGTCTCATATACATAAGCATACGATTTTATTCCTCCATGTTCCAAAGCAAAGGGCAGAAGCATACCGACTGGTATACATTGTATACAGTGACCTTTGTCATCTCGGAATGACAGACATTTTGAGATTGATTTTGTGACTGCTAATTATCATTCATTGCAGAATTGGCTGAGAAAGAGTTTAATATTTTATAATGAAACAATTTCATGGGGGCCACGCTAGTACAGACTATGTTCAGTGGCGCTACGTTTGCTGCCAATAACAGGAAACTGTGGTGAAAATAGATGACAATGTCTAATATTTGTTTCAGTTTCTATAGCCAAGTTGGCAGCTTGTGTAAGCATGTATGCTGGATAATACATTTATCGTGAAACTTTAAATTTGTTCAAAAGGGATTGAGACTACTATTTAAGAAAATCATCGTGATACCTCACTGCATATTAGCGCCACATTATCACGTAACATTGTGCAGTTGAAGCTACATTCATTTAGCCTAGCATAGTGAGGCTTTACAGTACAAAGACTACTTTTTAATAGCTGACCTAAAGTCACTGACCGGACTAATGTGTTGCAGTACTGGTTTTTGTGAGGTATTAATCTTCGAAAACATTTCATTGTAGCGTGGAAATTCAGCGCAATGGACAAAATTGTAACAATGTTAAAAAAGTGCATTTTTAGAACAAAAGAAATGCGGTTTAGTGAAGGGCTAAAATTTGGCAAAAATGATCGGTTACGAATTTTCTGTGATGCTCAGTGATATTTAACAGTGCCTCGATTGTACAAATTAACATAGTAATTCGTATTACCAGTTCCCTTTCTCGTAGTTAACACCTTGAGGCGTGTGAAAGCTTAATGTTTGGCAATGTTCGATTTTTTCGAAACCTTTCTGAAGTTCGTTAATTTTGGCTATGCTTGTTATGTAATTCACATTTTTGTCTGATAGCTCACCTAAAATAATCATAAATCGACCTTTTCTAGACCAAAAATTTTCGCATCGCTATGATTAAAACACTGTCGAATACGTTAAAAGTGAATATAATGAATCGTGCTTTTAGAATTCTGATATGATCTCATGACATTGTAATTTTACTTAAGATATTCTGCTGGCTAACAGTTACGTGTTCCGTATACAACTCAATCGATTGGTTGGAAATTTGTGGACTCAAATTATTCACTATCGTTGGTTGTTGGTGGCATCGTTTGAAGCTTTTGTCAGAGCATATACTCGAGCGCCTGGGAAACTGTGCAATTCGAACAGTGTGGTCGCGGTGAGTAGTTTTCTTCCGTGGCATAGTTTTATTATATAACTGCTCGGAAAATGGTAACCGATTTCGTTTCTCAGTTTTGTCCAGTTTGATGGATTTGATCGATGTTCCAAGCTTTCATTGGAACAGCAAGATTACTCATGCTAAAATAATACAGTTAAAATTGAAAGCTTTTCTATGTAAACTCTAACTTTCGGAGTGACGGAGTTATTCAGAAGTTGAATTTTTTTGCCGAAATACCTTCATTATGACACAACGATTTCGTAGGTGGGTACATTACTTTTGTTTACCCTTCATTAAAAATAAAACTTTGATCAACCGTCTCATTGTAGATGTTTCAAGTGAGACGAAATAAACTCTTTATGGAATATCTAGTATAAGTTTTAAAGTTAGGCGGGCTTGGTAACACATTGCTTTGATACGCGTGATTTGGTCTTATTATTACGGTGGTCGCAGTTACCGTTGGCTAGACTACACTATTCACCTTTAGACCGTTTCTCTTAATGGTGGAATTTGGCTGGTATAATTCTTGCTTCTTAGCTATTGCACTATTTCGTGTAAAATCAACCAAACGGCTACTACTGCTAAAAGTTGTAGCTGCTACTTTTATGTATATAGTTTCTGTAATGTTTTTTTTTTGAAATTTTTAGCAGTAACTAGCCACACCTCTATTAAAATTAGTTAGTTGTATGTATTTTCATTGGTTGACATGAGACTAATCTTTAAGAAGTCCGCCATTATTATATTGGAATAGGCTGTGGGTGTTGGTTCATGAATCAAAATTAAACAGGCACCTGATTGGACCAGTGTTATTATTAAACCCTTACAAAAGTCACTCTTGGGTCGATTTGTTCTTCTAACAAGGGAAAATATGCTCTGAGACGACCGCTTATTGGTCGTCCTATAAGAAGTGGTGCTGTAATTATTATTACAAGGTGCTATCTTGCAGTGGAAGTAGAATTGCGTGTACAAGGAAATGTGAGTGAATATTACGATTTGGTAGCAGCGTGCTTAAACTATGGTATATACAAAGAATGTATTTGTGAATACATAAAGTATATCACAAGGTCTTTCTATGTTCGATGACATGTTGTTAGATGTATATTAATTAGAGATATTGATTTGACTTAAGCTGTAATTGAATTAAGCATCAGAGTTCATCGTTTTTCGTAACGACAGTCGGACATTCCCAAAATCCAGAGTGCTGATTTTTCCAAAAAACCCATAGTGTTCGATTGTTCTTCGTTACAAATTGTTCTGAATCTCTACTTTTGTAAAGAAATTTGACGCTATTTCAAAAATCAAGTCAGCGCTGCTCTCAGATTTTCCTTGAAAAAAATATGTCCTCTTAAAACAAAAAATATGTAAAAATTGATTACATTGAATTTGCAATAAAATTTTATTCATTGAAGGCATTTTATTCATTGAAGGCACGTAGTTCTTTTCTATGCAGCAAGTGTTTTTATATCCGTTGTTTATATAGCAGATATGAAAACAAATAGCAAGCTTGCGCTTACTAAAAAGCTGTTATATAGCCTGAAAATATTTGTATAGCAATTAAAATGACATGAGAATATAATGGCATATAGGACAAAACGTAGCACCTCCTACACCCTGAAATATATCTAGAGGATAAACATAGTAATCCCTCCATTTTCGGAAGCCTGTGTACAAGTGAAATTAAAATAGCAGTTATTAGAGTTTGTCATGCATCAATACTGTCCCAAAACATAGCGACAAAGTGTTGAGTTTCTAGAATATAGGCTAAACGATTAAACGAAACTTCGATTGTGTGCGTTTAAACGCAATTTCGATACATTGCGATTTCGATCTTTTTCGATGGACTGTACATCCGTAACGCAATTGGTCGCGATCGACTATTATTGCAATTTACTGGGCTCTCCATTCGCTGAAAATTTTGCCAGGGGGCATGAACCAGGGAGCCCTTTGCCAAGAGATAAACGTTAAAAATCGTGTCAGAAACACTGTCAAAACACTTTTGATGGAGAAAAAAGCGATTTTGAGGCAAATATGAGAAAGTTTTGGCTTCAGAATGGAATTTTAGTTTTTTACGGAATTCAATTTTTTTGTACTTTAGACCGATTGGAAACTAAAAAAAAATTATCAGACGCGGTGAACCGGAGGGGGGGGCAAAATCTTGCCAGAGTGCACCTGTTTTGAACCAGGGGGAACCGAAAAATGCCAGGTCCCCCCAACCCCCCAGTTTGGAGAGCCCAGATTTAGTATCAACTACCTAAAATTTCTGATTAGTAAATTGCGCCTGTGAGTATTCAATATTTGAGCAATGATCTTGAGCCACGGAACCTGACCAGGATTACTAACGACGGCGGGTACGAAGAAACGTTGATTTTCGTGCAAAAAACCTGCGACATCTCCATGACCATAATCATCGACGTAGTGCAAAATGCGGGCGGCGCTGCCTGAAGTATGAAGAATAAGGAACACTCAGGAGTGATTTCTGTTACAATCAGCCATAATCGTTTGTACTAAATAACTGTTATCTTGGATATGTCATTCTAGAAAACCTGCAGCAAAAAATGAAAATGCCTACTAATAAGCTATTAAAATAAAAATATTATAATACATTGGTATTATTATCACTTTCCTGACATCTTACACAGGTTTAAATCTTGTTTTCAATTTACTTTTCAAGAGTTCAAAGGATTCTGAATAGTCAAATAATGATGAGCGACAAAACTACCATTGCAATCTAAGCACGATTGCTTTGTAAAGAATATCCATGCCAACATAGGTGTTATAAAACACTAGTATGTACATAGAAACATTACATTCTTATATAGAGCTTACAAAGAATATTTATTATGTTCGTGCTTTTCCAAACTGCCTCCAAAGTACATGCCGGAACCGAACTGGGACGCTTTAAGATCAAAATGGAGTGTGGGTGAGATATTAGGATTCCCCCGGACGAACGGAGATACTACCAGCGCAACTGACGGGACTGAAAACGCGAAAATAGCATAAACAGCTGATTTACAGTAAATTATAATATATATATAAAGTGAAGTACTATCGACTGATGAATTATAGTATGTTTTTAGCCCCGCAGGGCAAAAATTAGCGAATTTTGGTCAACACCATAAAGAAATGTTGGCGTATTTTTTCGATTCGCAGAGAAAACTTAAAATATTTTAGACGCATAGAACAATACCTGTTGCTGAAAAGGAGAAGACAAAAATACCTGGGGCTGAACTGGGGGCATCTAGGGGAAGTCGAAATCCCTGGGACCACTCCTTCCTACGAGCGAAAGGGAAAGACAGATGTTAACGAATTCAATTGACAATGATTTCGACTGAAAATAGACAATAATCATTTAATCTACAGTCCAACTAACGGCAAATAATAGGAAATTAAACAATACTAAGAAGCAGTTTGCACTGTATCTAAGATAATGGTTGCTATCATGGCCCCGATTGCAAGGTAACTTACTTTGAAGTGTTACTAGAAAAAATAGCAGTTTTGCAAGCAAGGGGTCGTGAAATATTTACATTGTACAAAGCTGTTTAGACAAAAAAGCTGAACATACCCAATACACGACTGATGTAGCTCTCTACAGCTGTGATTTTAGGCATAATGACGCAGCCATTCTCGTTGTTTAAAGCATGATGTGTAGATTTTTCACAAGATTTGTTTCCAGCACCATTGTTAATATCAATTGTCTCGTCGCACCCTGGATCTTTGGGTTGTTTGAAAACGTCATCTGCGGCGTTCGTTTCAGCACTTTGGTCAGATGACGCGGTAAAGTCAAACCCACCACAAGCTAATCGCTTATTCGACTCATCAACAAGAGCTATAAAGAAATCTTCCATATAGCGACAGCATCTTATTGGTCCTGTGATCTGACTTATTGTGCTCAGTGCATTTTCAATCAGTGGAATGTCGACGTGTTGTTCCTTATCCAAATCGGTGATAGCTCCAGTGATTAATAAGTCTTGCACAATAAATTTCAGAGCGTAGACATTGGCATGGCAAACCCTTAAATATCAGCAAAAGTTATATCAATAAAAGCCTGTACATACACACTGCCGCTAGATTACAGGCTCTGTCTTAATACGAGCGTCAATAAAACGGTCAAACTTAATCAATGGTAACTATATAGAAATTCACAAATCCATACCTCTAGTAACTCCCAAACGAGGGTGAAACGAAGCCGATGTTATTCCAATTATGAGTTATGTTGTTTAATTACCTGTAACAGGCAGTTTGATGTATAGCACCTTAAAACCTTTTGAACCCTGAACCCATTACAAATCTTAAAACTTCGTCGACCCTAAACCCTCGAAAATAAATTTCAAAGCATCAAGTATTTGTGCTGGCTTCTAAGTAACCAAATGATGGTATTCATACTACCTGAAAACATAATATAAACAATTCTTGATGATCTGTACGCAATACATAATCAAACGAACGAAAACGTACTACATTTTGACAATCGAGTTCGTCCATCGTAAAACCCCATGACAGGTTATAATATAGCCAAGTTGGACTTTCGATAGCAAAACCATCGCTTCCAGTATGGTTGATAACCTAATAGTCACCGATTGTAAAGTAAAACAAGCAAAAGCACGACGAAACTTGAAAAATCGCTATTTCTGACAAAGTGTCGACGAGCAATATTCGGGCAATCTGCGCCCCAGTGAGTGGTACCACAAAAAGTAGTGGTCAGCAAATATATCAGCTGATTTCGATTTTTTTCGCGGCGAAGCCTGTGTCGCGAGATATGGGCTGCGAAACACTGTTACCCATATGGTCAGATTTATAAAAGGTCCAGAATAATACATTATTATTAAAATACCTTTAGGTGTATTCGTATTAACGTTACTATAATCATTCCCTAATCGTCATTTTGGTCGCTAAAACCGTCGAAGTTCGTGTTGTCCATTTTCTAAGCGTTAAAATAGTGACTGTTCTTCAGGTGTAATCGTATCAACGTCTGGGTTATCCATTCGCTGAAAATTTTGCCATGGGGCATGAACCAAACCAAACCTCCTCCTCTGGTTCCGAAACGATTTTGCCAAGAGAAAAACGGTTAAAAATCGTGTCAGAAACACTGTCAAAACACTTTTGATGGCGGAAAAAGCGTTTTTAATCAAATTTAGACAAAATTTCCGAAATTTTTGGCTTCAGAAGGGAATTTTAGTACAAATTTTGATCAAATTTTATGTACTTTGGACCGATTGGAAACAAAATTTTTCCAAGCGTCGGTGAACTTGGGCGAGCCCAAAATTTTGCCAGGGGGCATGAACCGGGGGACACCCTCTTCAGAACCAAGGGGAACCGAAAATGTCAGCCCACCCCAATTTAGAGAGCCCAGAACGTTATTATCATCATTCTCGATATCGTCATTTTGGTCATAAAACCGTCGAAGTTCTGTTGTCCATTGTGTAAACGTTGCAAGAGTGACTGTCCTTTAGTTTTATCGTATCAACGTTATTATCCTCATTCCTGATATCGTCATTTTGGTCGCTAAAACCGTCCAATTCGTGTGGTCCTTTTTGTCAGCATTGCAAGAGTGACTGTCCTATGAAAGGTGTGTATGAAAAGAATAAGTAATTTTACTGACGTTGATTCAAGAAACTAACGGACGTGAGGAAAAATCATTTTCATTATTACTTGAGTAGATAATCATTATATAAGGTTTTAACCCATTGCGTAGAATGTAGCTAATATGCTGAATATAACAAAAGTCTTACGTCTCCGCAAAGTTAACCCGATATTTTTAAACCCATGCCGCAACAGAATACCGCTAATACCAATATGTGGAACATAGCAAAAGCCTCTAATAGTCAAAGAACCTAAGAACTTTAATATTTTGGAAATTTTAATATTTAATTATTTAATATTTATAAAAAATAAACATGCTACCGAGAATTAAGTTAAGTAGTAAGCATCACATTACATGTTGCTGTAGAACCCCACGCGCGATATTCCGCGTAACAGTAAAATTATGGGATAATATAATTCTACATTGGCCAGCTTACTCTGCCTGGCAGAATCAAATATTAGTGCCGTTTAAGCATGTCAATGGGTCCACTGAGCATAATGTAGACACTAGACTTATTATCAAATGACCTATATGTTCCTAATAATTAATAGTGCACATACAGTTAAAATCAGAATTTAGAAAGCATAAAATCGAACACAGATCAAACGGATCGTTATCCCAGTCGATCGATCTTCGCTTAAACGAAATTCGTTAAACTAAACGCAAACTAACATTTTTTATTAATTTTTATTTTATTTTAACGCAATCGAAATTCGCTGCATGAATCACAACCTAACATTTTTATTAAATGAGTTTTTTCTTTTGACACATTCATAAATCGTTAAATTAACCGCAGGCTAGCATCTATATATTAATGGCTATTTTGATCTGCTCCTCCGGTGCCGCAGTTTCAGATATAACAAATTTTGAAGTTCAAATGGTCAAATTTGCGATTCGAGGTTTGCGTAACGAATTATAGGTGGTCAGTTTACTCTAGGAAAGGCACCGCTCCCAATAATGAAAAGCAGGAGTCCGAAAATAGAAAAAATTGAAGTTAGTCTCGTATAAGACAATCGGAACCGCTGAGTCGATTGATGTTTAACTTGGCCGATTTTGCAAAATACCGATAGTATAAACCCATATTAGAATGCCGATACCAATACCTATATTCACTAAAGCAATATATGTGTAAATAAATATATTCATGTATACACCTATTATGGTAAACTATACGTATAAGTTGATTTATATTGTTTTGTATATGTATTGTAAAAATAGGATATTTGAGCTTTGTCTTGCGTTCATTCAAAGTCCTTTCTGGGCAATGCGAGGTTTACCTCGATGCCCAGTGGGAGAGGATATATGCCTACTCCGGCTAACAACCAAAAGTCAGTGTTGGCAATAGGACACGCTGGTAACCCATAGTGGCGCAGCGTATGAGTCTGTATAGAATAAGAGTGAAATGTCCCCGGCTATAAGTGGTTAGTGAGGAGCTTTAAGACCTGATTAGCGGGTTTTGTGGACGACAAAGCACCAGAAAAAAATCTCCCACCATGGCTTAAACAGCTCTGTGAGCGACCAAGCACGATAAAAAAGTTTCCAGTCAAAACCTAGCAAATGAGCGGCCGTCTTAGCGTTGCATGAAGAAGAACCTATAAAGGACAACGAATGACACAGATGGTCCACAGTGACGACTGCGGGGCAGTTAGTAAATTGCTCGGCTCCGTTACATTTCGGTGTTCTGCCTGTCAAACACTGATAATACTAAGAGACCTGGCGATGTGGGCACGATATCGCTGACCTTAACTATCGTGCGAGGTGAGAGGAATGTGAAAGTGCTGCGGCGATGGGTCAAGTATTGCGGTGGCAGGCTTGAAGAGCTGTTAGCATGAATTCGACACGCAGGTGCTACGCACCAGATGGTCGCAGTTTGCCTGAAGCAGCAAGGGGTACCAACAGACTTAGGCAGTTCTGCGATCGACCTTGCAGCACGATGTAGTATCACAGCACTGCCCGCTCCACGTTGGGGAGGCCCAAGAAAAGATGGTGTAAACAAAGCTTAGTGCGCACTCTCTGGTTAGCAAACCTTAGCCAACGGGACTTCAGTCAAGTGATAAGAAAGCCAAAATGAAAAGATCAATAGCTACGTGGAACGTTCGCAAGGCTCTCGACAATGATAAAAACCTAAGATACGCTCGACTTTGATTTGTGAAGAGTTGGAGAGATTTATGTGTCGTTATCGCCGCGCTACAGGAGATCAGGACGCGGCCCAAAGAACAAACCCGTGAGGTAACACATTCCGAATTCTGACATGGAACAAAAGGGGACGAGCAAGTAAGCAGGAGTAGCTCTTGAAATTATCAATAAGCTGTCTTCGAAACAGACAACACCCCTCTAAGTCGTATCAGAGAGGCCGAAGAGTTTACGCATCCCCCTAAAATACAGGAATTTCCTTATACTCAATTGTATCTACGTTATATTCGTGAGCTACATCGACGAGGAGAAAGGGTTTCTACGAAAAACTCGGACGAGTAATCGATGCCGTCTCAAGATCTCACGGCCTTTGTTGTTGGGAGATTTCAGCGCTATAGTTGGCAACGGCTACAGCACTTAAAACGATGTCATCGGTAAATCTGGTAACCGAATGGGTGTCTAGCCATTGTACTTCTGCGCTCAAAGCATAATCAGCATAACGAACTTTCTTCAAACCCACGATTCAAGCATTACCTTTGCTGCTATGACCCCATAGCAATTGAACTGGAGGAACTGCATGGGACCGCTGAGGGTCCACTATTCTTAACGTTATCAGTATTCACTTATATTTGCCAGCTAGAACAGACACCAAATTTTTGAGTAGAAGGCCTAGGGTTGAATAAAGATTTATTGAAGAAGAAATCGGTAGTATGAATTTTGAAAGAAGGGAAATGTTATTGGGCACGGCGCAGGGAATAACCGGAACCGGAACAAGCAACCGAACCGTCCATATAAACCAGATCCGGAACCTGGTGTTCGAAATCCAATAGTAAAACAGATGAAGGAAGAAATGCAGGTACAGTGGATTCAAAATGTGTTAAAATAACTTTTACATTAAACTTAATGTATTGCGATGACATTATTGCCTTTCTGAAACCTTAAAGAGACGGAGGAAGCTAATAATGTTTATTGATTGATTAATATGTCTGTTTTTGGACACCCAGAGCAAAAAAATGCGTTCTATTATACACGCTTGCGTATACTGCGTCAAACTGAATGTGCTTATAGCGTGTGCACCGTAGAATAAACACTTTCGCTCTGTTTTCAGTCGCCTCCCTTTACCACACATACGTTATTGTTACACGTTATTCTGTAGGAAACTTGACATTATTGGTTTATATGGTTCTAAGATAAAATAAATAGAAATTATATACACTATAATTTTCTGATCAGTGGTCAGAGACACTGTTTAGGCTAGCGTTGGGCAACCAATGTCCGTATGATGATAACTTCTAATTACAACGCTATAAATGAGACCAACTGTTATACTGCTCGCACAGTTTCAATAGATACAGTTCATTGGCAAAGACGCAGTTTACCTTTACTTCATTGTGTATACCGCAATTTACAAAGTTTGCAAGCGCTCTGGCTTGGCCTTGACCCAATTTATGTTAGCCAAATTTATAGTTTAGTACTTTCACATAGTGCATACTCTGTTACGGAGTTGGACCGGGTTAAATCTAACATACCCCGCAGACTTCTGAATGTGTAAAATAGCTGCTACGAGCACCGACCTGCTTTGTTTTGTTAACAAGCTCCCGCAGGTTAACATAAAAAAATTCCAACTGAAATCATGTGTCGTACTTACGTTTCACACTGTAAATTGCAATGTTAATCTTTTCTTTTGCTTGGTTGTATTGGAATTTGATCATTGTGTATATATTACACAATGTTTGGACCATAGATGAAGCAAAAAATGCGGAAAATATTTAAACCGGAATTCGGGTTCCGGTATGGTATTTGTTCTTTGCCCGAACAGCAACCGGAACACGATTTTCGCCGGAACCGGGATTCCGGTTACTCCATGGCACGTTGGTCTTCCTGTATCCATACATCGCGTTATTACCAACCTGACCTACCAAGATTTTAAGTGGAAAGAAAAGGTTTGTGAGATGCGGTGGGTACGGACTCAAGCCTTTCACGTTTACTGTAAGAAAACACATAGCGTAAATTGGAAACTTGGAACAAACAAGTAAGTTTCTGTTGATGTGAGGAAACTAATAAATTTGGTTCGTGGTTCTGTAATTAAAGTACTCGCCAGAAATGAGTGCTGTTCGTTCGATGTTTGCTCGAAAGCCATTTAATGTTCGTTCAATAACTTCAAAACATGTGTTCGAACTTTGTTCGAGACGCGTTCGAAATTTTGGCACGCTTTTTAATATATTCAATAGCTGTTCGAAGTTTGTTCGACATTTGCGCGGTTTCTGTTCGATGTTCGTTCGATCGAAATGTGACTCTCATTTATGGCGAGTCCTGTGATTTCAGTTTTTTACTGTTTGGGATATCCGTATTTTTAATGATTCAGATCAGTCCATGTTCACGAGATTTTCCTCCATGTGCGTCCCAACCCACTCGGCCGAAGCACCCCATGTTCAAATAAATCCAAAATTTTCTTACGTCTCAAAATTTTTGTTTTTTGTAGCCAAATGTTTTTAAACATTAATTGCCACTATTTCTAATGCTAAAACGTCGTTTTATAGACTAAAATTATATGCACAGCACTGCAGGGTTTTTTCAAAACGGACCCGGGGACCAGCTTGGGTTCAGCAAATTTTTTTGGGTCCAGACCTTAAACTCTGCGTTCAGATTTAGAATTTTTGGCTCGACAATTTCACGAATTTTTACACATTAAAGAAACGTAATTGCGAAACGCAATTTTACATTATTACAAATACATAAAATTATTCCCTGCCTGTCCAAAGCCAGGATAAATTACGAGGGCCATCCATGAAACCGGCAGTAATCAACTACTATGTACACATATAAGCACGAACGGCTAAAAGCCAGCAATTTATAATAGAATTTATTTGCAAATCCTATGTCTCCGAAACCGAGACTGCACTGGGTCCAGCAAAATTTTTGGGTCCATGGAAAAATATTTGAGTCCATACTCACCTGCGGACCCAAAATGCCTAGCACAGCAGTAAAACAACGTGAACATGTGAAAATATTTAGTATTTTTAAATAATATTTATTCCCCCCACTTTGAAATTTTCTCCGATAATGAACATGCCCTTCAGGGATGTGGACAGGCGAGATGAATAGTCTCACGCAATTTCATACACTCAGTCTATTGGAATGACTAAATTTTATCTCTGAAGTTCCAGTAAGAACCTATGGGGATTGGGGTACGCTCGGAATGGCACCACTCCTATATGAGCCATTGGGTGATTTGATCAGTGGCGCGCCGACACGGAAACCCAGCTAGTTTTTATTAAAATATTTTTTTATTTTAATGCTATCAAAATCCTTTAAATTGAATCATAGAACTTGCTGTGTTTGATGTATATACCACCCTAAAACCTGATAGACCCTGAACCCATCGAAAACAATTTACAACGCATCTCAGGTATTTGTGCTGGTCTCTAGATAACCAGACCATCGTATTCGGCCTACCGGAAATCCTATAGAGGCACTTCTTGACCTGTCTTGACTTCTTGATGACATGTACGCATTGCGTAACCAAACAAGATAGACTATGTATATTCTGGAAATCAGCAATATGAAAGATACATGCCGGACTCGAAAATCAAATCATTGTATTCAGCCGTCAGAAAAACCTATATATAGACCATTTTTGAAGTCCTGAACGCGATACACAATCAGACAAATGAAAAGACATTACGTTATGGAAATTAGGTTTGTCGACCGTAAAACCGTTGAAACCACCATGAAACCGCATAATATAGTCAAGCTGAACTTTGGATAGCAAAACCATCGTATCTTATGTTTGACAACCTAATAGGCCCTCATTGTAAGGAAAAATACGCAATAACCTGCCGAAATTTAAAAAATCACTAATTCTGGCAAAGGGTCATCGAACTATAATCTGGCCCACAGCGGACCACGGATCGGTGTCCCAAAAATCGTGGTAGTCAAAGTTATAGATTGTGATAGCTGATTCTGCGTAGTGGTCTTCATTTTTCGATCAAAAGCTTGTATCGTGAGATATGGGCTGAAAAGCAATTGCCATGTTTGGCAAGGCACTGTTAAAACCTGTTCGTATTAAACCAAAGGGGACATCGTCATAAGTTTTGCTATCGAACAAAAAAATTGTCGAAATCCGTCCATCCGAAAACGAGTTATGAATGACAGAAACAGACAAAAATTCACGATTTTTCGCTCTGGTGCCCTCAGCGGAAACTCCGCACACCGTGTTTCAAATACTGGAGAACTGGGAGCGTCAACTGGCAAAAATACTTGCAAGTGGGTTTGATCTGCGGGAGAAATTGTAACTCGTATCAACACCTGGCTCGACTGTCTCCGACGAATTTGGAAAAACCAGTTATTAAGAACTAAAACTTACCACTAGTATGGACAGTTGGATCTGAAAGCTACTTCGATGAATTTAGGAACGCTACTTCGATGAATTTAGTTCAAACGAAATCTATCGATATAGTCTTTAATCGACACTGTTATATTTACTTTAATTATTTTGTTTGTTAATTTGATTTATCGAATTTCATTTCTGATCGTGACTGTAGTAAAAATATTATGCATAAGGTAAAGCTGCGCTATCTCGCGTTCAAAATTTTGCTCAAAATTTATACTAAAAGTTTTTATTTAAATTTAAAAAACAAATTTTTTATATATTGTGAGTATGAATGTGTGAACACTGCTCAAGGTTTTGAAGGATAATCCTTATTAACGAAGATACGTTACATCAACATTTCTGAGCTAGAACTGGCTTTTGAACCTGGCTACCCAGCATGTAGGTCTGGTATCAATCGATAGGTCCCGACGAAAAAAGTCGAACAGTACCCGCGACCTGATACGTATAGCGGTAAACCGACGATTTACAAATCGGTCTTTAGATTTCGGTTTTTATCTTTTTTTTCCATGAAACCCTAACGTGTCAACGATATTGTTTGATGGTCTTAAATCTGACACTAATCAACGCGTCTCGAGGCAGTAATAGTAGCAAACTTGACAGATCTAAGTATCTTCACTCTATCTGGAGTTAGGCCGAAAATCAGTCAAATATGGCCTATTTTTAGCAAAAAGTCGGGACTCTGAATTTTTTGGAGATGCACTTTTTTGTTTTTTGAACTTTTTTGCTTAAATTAATGGCTTGTCTATCATACAAAATATTTTTGCCTGCGGTATGCTTATAGTGGCTCAAACTAAAAAAGAGAGTTTTTATTTTCAACATTGAAAATGCAAACTATTCTCGTATTTAATATGATCTTAATCATATTTGGCAAGTTGGACCGATTTTGGTCATTTTTCAGGATTGACAGATTTTGAGTAATATATCTCGCGCACCAGGAAGAAATTCAAAATCCCATGCGACAGTTTTTCGTATTTGTCAGAAGAGTACGTTAAAACAATCTGGACCACATATTTGGAAAATAGAGGGACTAGATACATTTTAAAAATGGTGTCTTGCGTAATTTGGACAATAAATCCCTTACAAAACTCAAAGTCCATCATTCGTAACTGATAACAATTAATCACGATTTTTCTTTGAATTACTGTACATGCTACATTTTGTTGTTACAATCGCTACATTTCAAGAAATGGCATGTCAGTATATTTAATTATTAAAATTCATTACGGCCTAGTTGGAGTACTAATGCGTAGTAGCAACCGCTACTTTTTGATTTTTACTCGTAGGTGATCTTACTAGGCTAGGATTAGATATATATTATTGTTTCTGGCGTAATTTAGTTAGGTTCACGGAGCCTACTAGTGTATATTCGGAAGCCTTCTCAGTTGCTGGGTGAATTGCAAATATCAACCTGATAGTTTTTCAGACTCCCACTACAAAATTCTGATCGGGCGGATTGCTATCGATTACATACGAGACTAGTGAGTAGCCAATATAACACCTAGCTGATGTTGACCTTGATTTACATTATCTTTTTGGGCAATGCGTTAACAGCTATTTTTATATAAATGATTAGTTTAATGTTGAAGAATTTTTCGTATGGTTTTTAATACTTGATATTGATTATGTAACAACGCCGTTATGCTGCTGCATTACACTCTTCCAAAACGCAGTGCCCATACGACCCCGGCTATACTAACTTCAAGGGCGTACCCACGGGATTCAATCTTTTCTCGGTCGGTCCCAAGAAACTACGGAGCTTGGCAAGCCGCAAAAACACTGCAAAGGATTTGTTCTGATTTTGTCGCATACTCTATGTGATTCTGCCTTTGAGGTCCCCAGGGAAGTTGGCTCCGTCACCTGCTCACAGGCAAAAGAAAGATACCACTATTGCCTATCCTAGTTCCACCTGGAATTGTCATTTGGAACAATTTATTACTCTGGCGATAGCCCCCACTAGACGTTTAACGCCGGATCGTGACTGGTCGATTTATCGTGGACGATCGGTTGGTTGACCATCCGTTCTAATCTATTCTACGAACGGTGGCGAGGAGTTCCAAGATAAATTTCGTGTCGCACGAGTCGCACTTATTGATTGAGCAATCGGCGAACCACGCTAAAGCTTACGACCTCTTGACGTCATGCCTGAGAGCAGGTGGTCGATTGGGGCGACGATTTCAAACCCCTTCAGTACGTGTCGCTACATAGAGCATCAGAAGCACCATGGGTTTTTCAATCAATATTTATTGATAAGCAAATCGTACACACATAAGTAAAGGCAACGGTTAAGCAAATGGGATCATACAATCTATTCACATAGTAAGTATGAGTACGTTACAACTACGATTAGGGTCCGGGTCATGTTATTGGGATCCTCTCCCTCTTAGTGGAACGCTCACAGCCGTATTGCTTAGATCAATCTGGTCAACGTTAATTAAACTCCCTCTTTGACGACGGCTGCGCTTGCCTACTCGACACGGGACTGGGCTAAAAGTGAACTGCGCGACGGTCAGCTATCAAAGCTCTTTGAGAAACTGCACGCTCGAGGTTTGTAAAACGCCGGTTGGTTGGTTCAGGCAAGCTAAGGGCCGCATATTAAGCAGGAAACATCGGGATGGAGGTCAAACGTGCGCTTCAAGGGTACGAAGGAGGAAAGAGTAATACTTCGAGTTTGCTCATCCAATTTTATATCAAATCAATTGCATGATATGGATTACAAGATACAAGTATTATACGGTATATACAACAAATCAATGACAACTTCCAATGGCAACAGCATATGCTAGTAAACGTAACAAATTACAAAAAGTGAGCGATGCAATATGCCAAGTATTTGGTATCTTATTTGTGTACACATGTATTTCAGCTAAATATTTAATCAATTTATAACAAGTATCACGTTTTAAACTATTGATGTCAAATCCACGATATAAAAAGCGGCCCATGTCAACTTCAGGAATCGCACGTTATAACATTAAAAAAGAACACCTTGAAGCGGGGGGTTCGGGGGGCGGGAGCATCCCAACTTCGGCTTAGTATATCGAGAACGGCATTGCATTAAATCCCGGCCCCTAAACTTGACATGGGCCCAAAAAGCTTGCTAGCTAAAAATTAGCTAATTAGTAACATCAACTAATAATTAGTTAATTAATTAACTAAATTAGCACCCATGATAATTTAATCATAAAGCTTCCAAACCACACTTACGTACTGCTTTCTTCGCCGCCCATCCATCGTAAACCCTTAAGACCATCCAAGCGAAGGAAGCTCAAAATCATAAAGCCAAAAAAGAAAACTCACGCGAAACAGCATTAATAATAAGCGAGAGAGAACCGGTCAGTAGAGTCGACCGGTCTCTTAGCTGCCGAAATCCAACTGAACTTCGATTACCCGTCGGAACATCTGACTCCAACAGTAGTTTCACTCACCGACCAATCGGAGACAAATTAACTCAATCGGAGGTCCGATCTTTTCCGAAAATATTCAATAAAATTTTGATTTGGCACGGCTACCGTAAACCAGTAGATGTCCCAGTCCAAAGGACATTCCTTTGGGTTATTAAGTTGATTTATTGGACCATTAAAGCCTAATTAATCTGTGTCAAATTTTGGCAACCCTTCCTGGGTCCGAGACCTTAGTCAGCAAAATTGTCTCAACTTACTTTTCAAGACGATTCGCCCCACTCTTCCAAATGGTCTAACCCCCCTAACCTTCAACGGCCTTTATCTCCTAAATTCTGGGCCCATTTTAATTTTTATTTATTAGATTTTAATTATAATGTTACCTACCAGTTTCAATATTTAATATCTACTTAATTAACATATTAATATAAATTACCAATATTAAGTATGCTAAGTCTATTACTTACAAATAACCCCATACTTACGTACTAAATTATATTACTTTACTATTTAATATAAATAATCTCTAAAAATATATAATTATTCTTAAATTTATAATTAAGTTACTAATATATACTTAATCAATATATAAATATCTCGTAATTTTAATAGTAAATTAATAAATACATACCCAGACGGCTTGGTAAACATACTATATAATTTATATAAATTCAATATTAAACTTATTAGTTAATATTAGTTAACTTTATTCACCTAATAAATATATTAACAAAATTTTATTTTATTAATATAGTTTATTAAATATAGCATTGATTATATTTACGGCATATATATATATATATAAATACTAATATATGGGGTATCCAGACGCCTGTGTAAGCAAGACTTCGGAAAACACACAACCACGCGCCCCGTGAAACAAAATAATGTCCCAATCACTCAGACCCCTTCGAGGAATCCAACGGGTCTCGGCTTTTTCAGCCGAGCATTTTGATTTTCCATGCTCTGCGATTCAAACCAGGAAGGAGAACCAGGCTCTTGGGCGAGCCCTTTCCATGGTTACGGTAAGCAAGTTGGAGGCTTTAGGGTCCTCTAACAGGTTCAGATTATTTCTTTGAACAGGTTCAGATTATTTCTTTGCAGGTGGAGAGGTACATTTTGTCTCGGGTTTGACAAGGGGAACACAACGATGGGTAGCGTGCCCATCGTGAAAATTTCGTTTATATACAGTGTTCGTACATTCTTATGATTTTGCAACCGTACCTAGCCATAGTACAGCTCACTAAAGGGTGCAACGAGCACATGTTTTTGTTATTTTAGCGACTGAATGAAATTCAGGTTTGCTGTAAACGGTTCAACGATATTTTAGTGAGTGAAATAACTAGCAAAGAGCATGAGTGAATATCGTAAAAAAATTTCAATCGGGGTTCCATATTCTGGTTGTTGCGATATTTTAGTGACTGATATAAGCAAGAACTTGCGCGAATACTTTAAACAATAAACAGTAAGATGTTCAGTGGTTTGCTTGTTTTCGATATTTTAGTGAGTGAAATAACAAAGGGCATTATTATGACTGAAAAAACCATTTTTCAGTTTATAGAAAACTTATAAAAATTGAACAAGGAAGCTCAGCGGTTCCTATTTCCAATTCCCGTTTAAGTAATTTTTCTAACTTGGCCTCAAAGTTGAAACATAACGAAAACTACAAACCTTGCAATAGCTACGCAGCAATCAATGCTCGAGGATGAATGTAGCGATAGGTCGTTTTGAGTATAGATCTTCTTTGCGAGCCACTCCGAAAACGATGATTTGATGTTGACACTAGACACCACTTCGCTAAAACAATCAATCTACTTTTGATGTTTCTACGATTCATCGGTTTTTGAATTCACACATTACATTTAGCTCTCGTTCACTATTTGCTCAGCTTAATAGTCCAAGCCAGAAGCGAATGTTGGGTTTCTGCCAAACACTTGCAGGAAATTATCGAACAAGGAAACAATTCTCTAGAACTCATTTCCAGCGGCGTTAACATGTTCATAGCTATTAACAGCTTTAATATTATCTCTGACGTTATCTTTTCGTCGATACGTCGGCGATTACATTATTTAACTTGTACTGACGAACACTATTCGAACAGTTAGCACCAGTAATGCGCGAGTAAATTTATGGTGTCCCGTCTTGTTTTGTAATTTAGGATATTTGTTAAGAACGCTTTTTGCTCAATCGAAATTTGGCGTATGACTGTTGGCGAACACACTGCTCACGATTGAAATCTAGCAATTTTATGCTCGCAAAAATCCTAGTAAAATTTCCCAAAATTTTGAAAACGAAAACTTGTCGAATACGAATTAAACCGGTTTGTTCGCGAACACTGAACAATTCAAATTTAAATGATTAGACATTATGGAACCGAATTTTTGCAAATTGAGAACGCCGAAATTCTGTTGAAACACAAGGTATAAGTTCTGACACTTGGATTTGATTTTGCCAATTTTCGGATAGGGAAAATCCGAAAGAAATTCAGCCTATTTTGCGTAACAAGGATTTGCGATTCGATATCGGTTATTACAAAATAGGATGGTTGGTGGGGTCACCTTAAGTTTACGAACGCATAAGACTTTCGAACAAATTAATCTACATATTTTTCAAGGGCACATCGATCAAGTCTCGAATTACAAATGATCATTTTCTACAAGGGACTGTGTGTACTCCGCAGCTAGTATGCAAAATGTCTTTGTCAATAACCTGAGGCTCGCAGTACGCCTGAAAGCAATTCGCGGGTCACTAAAATTTATTGTATCATGACTGTTAATCACTTTAAAATCTCCGCCAATTTGCTCGGACAGCTGTAAGTGCTGTTGCTGACACATATTTTTGAGAGAATTTTAATGAGTTTTAACCTTGTTCAATAAGAAACTTGTTATACATGCAAAATTTACTTAACAGACTAAAATCCGCCTAAATCAGTCGTTAAATCTGTAATCTTTGACGGTGACAATAATTAAAAACTAAAATCTTAAAACCGATACTTTTCCTTGTCTTGACAGACAAAAACACAAAAATGTTACTTGTGTTGTATTCATTGCAACAACTGGCCTCTCAAAACGAGGGGAGTGGACATCCAGGCATATCGACTTCTCTCACAGCTCAGGTTCAGGCCAGCATATGCCACCAATTAAATTTAGACCTCGTACCATTTTATGCCACCATTTAACTTCATTCCCGAATACAATTACCTAATTTTCCTTGTTGGATTAAAAATATGCGCAATTTCAACTATTTTGACTAAAAATTCTACAATTATTCCCTGAGTGGTTAAAAATTTATCCTTATTAGATAGATATCCAAATTGCAGTTAGCTAACATAATATTAACGTTTTGTGTTTCTTCCCAGTTTAAGTGACAGATTTCCAGATGAACTGGTGCAATAACTTTCCATGTACTTTACATTTTGCAAGTTCCCAACAGAAGATTTCCAGGTCATACCTTCAACTTTAACTTTGGTAGACTGGAAAAACCAGATCAAGGAATTATGCCCAAGATATGAATAGTGCCTTTCAGTCGTAGAACAATCGAGCAGTGCTACAGCAAGACATGAGCATCAAACGAGTAAGCGGTCATTTCTGAAGAATACTTTCATGTTTATCCAGCCATGGTTTTATATTTTTTATATGGAACAGAATACGAATACAGTTATCAATTTTGATATAAAAATAAAAAAATGTATTCACTGGGAGCATGAATGCATCATTTTATATCTAAGGATGCTATCGTGTAATCTGTTGCCAATTATCATTATTAGATTACCCACTCATAAAAATGATATCATGCAGGCACTAATTCGTTGATTAACTATTTGCTTAATCTATGATTGTCCTGACTGATATCTTGACATTTCAAATTTAGGTTTCAATTAAACCACTGCATAGCTCTTCCATGACTCTGACGGACTCAGCCTTATATAATTTTCTTAATTTATCCCAAAAAACGTCTATAACAGTTGTTTTTAAGGTATCACATTCTACCTTAGTATGTTAGTAAAATGTATCACGTTTTAGCTACAAGGTTTAATTTAATTTATATTTTGTCAACTATAATATCTCAATAAGCGGTGGACCCGGAATAACGAACACAACAGTTAACCACTAGTTCTAAAACACTTGCCAAAATAGTCGTTTAAGATCGTTATTCTGACTGGACGCCAATGGCAAGACGCACAGCACAAGTTCGTCACGCACTCTGCATGCTTCCAGATGGCGCATAATTCGACACAACTGACGGCATGCGGCTGAAATTGAACTGTGTAAACTAATTCTCGGTTTGGGTACATTGAAAGAAAGCGTAAAAACATTAACAGACGTATTATGAGGCATTAATTAGGAGGCATTATGCAGTAATTACAGTACTTGCCAGAAATGACAGTCACATTTCGAACTAACGAACATCGAACAGAGATCCAACAAAATTTATTCGTTCTCGAACACTTTTCGATCAAACTTCGAACAGCTTTTGAACAAATTTAAAAAAGTGCGCCAAAACTTCGAACACGTCTCGAACAAAATTTTGAATTTATCGAGTGAACATCGAACGAACAGCACTCATTTCTGGCGAGAACTGTAGCTATCAATGAAGATCAAAATTCAGTGTCAAAAAATCCGTGATTATAAATGAAACCTCAGCTAGTAACTTGTCTTATCGCCAAGGCCGCGAATCCTGAGCGTTGAATATGTAATTTTGAGAGATTTACACAGCTACAGTCGGGGCCAAAAATAAATGCTATCGAAAAGGAACGAAATCGATCGAAATTTCGTTTAACCCCAATCGATTATTTGGCACTTAGTTGCCATATTATTAGCCATGACTGTAAAATGAGCATCAAATTACTAAATGAACTATGAGTAGCTTTACAAAATGAGACCCAACACACATCTCAAGAGGTTGCGGAGATGTTACACTTTTCGCGTATTCTGGATCCCATGGTCGGAACCAGGGAGTAACCGGAATTCCGGTTCCGGAGAAAATCTTGTTCCGGTTCCGACGAAAATCGTGTTCCGGTTGCAGTTCCGGCAAAAGGCAAAAACCGCACCGGAGATGGAATTCCGCTTTAAAATTTTATTTGAAATTTTCCACATTTTTGCTTCATTGGTGGCCCAAACATATGTAATATAATACACAATGATCAAGTTCCATTACAACCAAAGAAAAGAAAAGATTAATACAGCAAATTACCGTGTGAAACGTAGGTAGGACACGAAATTTCAGTACAAATTTTTCATCTTAACCCTGCAAGAGTTTGTTAACAAAATACAGCCACCTCGATGCTTGTAGCCAAAGTTTTTTTGGGTCCACAGGTGAGTAGTTCGGACCCAAATATTTTTACATGGACCCAAGAAATTATTGCTGGACCCACGCTGGAGTCAGGCAGTTTCGGCTTCGGAGACATAATGGTTTGCTAATAAATTCTATTACAAGATGCAGGCTTTCAGCCGTTTGTGCTTACATCTGTATATAGTTGCTTGCTGCTGGTTTCACGGATGGCTCTCATCGTTTATCCTGGGTTGGGACAGGCAGATAATAATTTATATATTTGTAATTATGTAATAATGGCAAACTGCGTTTCGTAATTATACGGTCTCTTTATTGTGTAAAATTTCGTGAAATTCTAGAGCTAAAATTTGTAAGTCTGGACCCAGGTCCATTTTAAAAAACCCCTGCGTAGCAACTATTTTACACATTCAAAAGTCTGCAGGACATGTTAAAATTCGGTAACAGAGTATGGATTATTTAGAAGCACTTAGCTGTAAGCTTGGCTAACATAAATTGCGTCACGCACCAGCCAGTTCGACGGATAACCATGTAAATCAGTCTACATTAAAATAAAGTAAAAAATATGCAACGCAGCAAGAAACTGCAGCGTTCTTGGCAATGAGCTGTATTTATTGAAACTTTTGAAGCAATTTATGCAAAACTGTGTAGTGAAGGCATTTTTTGCTCTGGAGGTCCAAAAACCAACATATTGATCGATAAATAAACATTATTAGCTTCCTCAGTTTCTTCTAAATTCCAGAGATGCTATATTACCATCACAATACATTAAAGTTATTGTAAAAGGTATGTTTAATACATTTTGATTCCACTGCACCTTCATTTCTTCCTTCATCCGTTTTGCTATAAATAAGTTTCGAAGACCAGGTTCCGTTTCCGGATCCGGTTGCTGGTTTCGGTTATTCCCTGGTGGGCATGTGGCAAAATCGCCTTGACAAACCCTGCAGCGTAATGACAGCAGCGGCGTACGATTTTAGATACACGGAGAATGAATTGCTCCACAAAATGAGACCAAAACATTCATTAGCTTGAACGGTTGCGGAGGTATTACCATTTTCGTATATTTTGGTACCATTGAAAACCCGTTTTTGAACCAACCACGTACCGTAAATAATGACAACAACACATCATTTCTAGCTATATAGAGGATGAATTTGCTCTACATAATGACACAAAAACTACTATATACCTGTTGTGCAGGAAATAACCGGAACCGTCCTTTTAAACCGGATCCGGAACCTGTTCTTCAAAAGTTATATAGTAAAACAGATGAAGGAAGAAAAATGAAGGTACAGTCGATTTAAAATGTAGTAAAATAACTTTTACATTAAACTTAATGTATTCCGATGGAATCATTGTCTGCAGATACTGAGGAAGATAATAAAGTTTATTTATCGATCAGTATGTCGTTTTTGAACACGCAGACCGCCCCAACCTTTACTGGACATATGTTTGTTACATGTTATTCCGTCGGAAACTTGAAATTATTGGTTTGTATGTTTCTAAAACAATAAAAGAAGGTATATAAACAATAAATTTCTAGTCATTGGTCACACATAATGTTTAAGCTAGCGTTTCTTAACCAGTGCCCCTCAGATAGATAATGATGGCTATCTGATCAAAATGCTATGAGACAAGCAGTGATACTGCTTGCACAGTTTCAATAAATACAGTTCATTACCAGGAATGCAGCAAGCTTCTGGCTGCGTGCACGTATGTTACTTTACTCCAATGTAGACTGATTTACAAAGTTTACAAGCGCGCTGGCTGGTGCTTAATGCAATTTGTGTAAGTCAGGCTTACAACTAAGTATTTCTAAACAATCCATACTCTGTTACCGAGTTAGACAGTTTAATACTAACACACACAGCAGAATTCTGAATAAGTAAAATAGCTGCTCCTGCTACAAGCATAGACTTGGCTTAGTTTTGGCAACAAACTCCTGCCGGATCAAGATGAAAAATTCCTAATGAAATTATGTGCGCTACTTACGTTTCACAGAACAATTTGCTGAGTTAATCGTTTCTTTTGTTTGGTTGTCTTGGAATTTAATCACTGTGTATATATTACATGTTTTGACTACAGATGAAGCAAAAAATGTACAAAATTTTAAACCAAACAACGGTTCCGGCTGTAGTTCCGGCAAAAGGCAAACACCATACCGGAAGCGGAATTCCGGTTACTCCCTGCTGTAGCAGGTAGAGGAGATATTATATTACTATTTTAGTGTATTTTGGGTCTCATGGGACCATTTTAAACCAAATGCTACATCCTAAGAAAACCGCGACGCAAAGCATTAGTGTCTGATAAAGTATTTTCCTCCACAAAATGAGCACAAACGGCTATCTACACCGGTTGTCGATTTATAATAAGTAATGTCATTTTTTGACCCGTTTTGCGGAGGAAAATGTTAGAATCGGCCTTCGCGACTAACTAAAGTGCACAAATACATATTTCAAGCTTTCAAATGAGCTATCGCGAATCAATCCGCCCAAGCAAAATTGATTTATACAGGTTACACTAAAAAACCCAATAACAGACATTGTAAAATTTCCCTCTGTCAAGGCCAATAAGAACTCTTCGCTTCATTTGGTCACTCAGAATCCAACAAGCATAGCGCATGGATACTTTTCTCATCAATAATGTGCTAACCTATCCAACTAGAAGCCCTAGTGTTAATTTTAGCCTATATACAGTTTCTGTAATTTCTTGCAGTGAAGTTTATTTGAATCGATTATGCTATTATCCCGATATCACGTCAATATATCGACATCTATATTATCTCGATCGCGTCATCGAGGTCTCGATATTAAGTCAGCATCAAATTGAGAAAACGCAATTCCGAGTATGTATAAATCCGTAGGATTTGCACCCATGGAATTTACAATCGATGGGATACAAATTAAATACGGAGTATCACACACAGTGGCAACATCAAGTAGCAACAATTAAAGTTAAAGATTATGTTGCAAACAAATTCCTGGTCGAGTATATTACATTGAACTATGTTTTGGAAGCTCCATTTACAGCAGATCGACATTGTCCTCTATATGCTATGTATCTCTAAAAATAACCGACAAACAGATAATTGAGGGTCAAAATCATTGGTTTATGTACACAACCTGTGCAGTAATGGAAATGTTTTCGATACAGATATCATTTCAGCAGGATAGTGAAATTGACTGTGATCTTACAAAATTACATAGTTCAGGCTTTTTCACAAAGCATTTGGAAACTATAGAAAATTACCGAAGCTTCTAATATTTGGAACTTAACTCTCAAAATAAAGATAAAATTATATAAATCGCCATTTGTGTGCATATTACAGGTTACAATATAGGAAAAACGTGCAGTTAGAATAGCAAAAATTAGTAATGACGCTGCTCGAAGTCAGATTACTATTCGAAATGCAACTTATCGAAATCGTGTACTTGACGCATGATTTTATGTGCGACACGTGATTGTTTTGTAAAAATTGAATCGTAGAAAGATTGGTGTTCATACTTGTGAGATCACTATTCGCAGCTTAAGCGCGAACAAGAGCTGTATGATGGATAGAATTTACCATCGCACACATTTCTCCATTTCAACATTTTATCCGTGCATATCAATAATGACCGTGATGAATCGTACATCTGTGTTTGCAGGGTATAAGTATACAAAACGGGAACAAAAACGCCAACAGAAATGTAAATCGGGACTCGAATCAAAGTTGTAACCGCTCGAATCAAAGTTGTAACCGCGTAACAGGTGTCTGCAAAATACCAAAATTATCCTTGAGCGCAAACCAACAGTTCAACAGGAATGACGGTAATGTTTTGTAATTGTAGGAAAACCTGTAACATTGATTACAAAATTATTGTGCACATCTAGAAAGGAAAACTCTTAGCAATTGTTAACCCCGCAGGAAAAATAGTTTTTAGCCAATGTTGGGACGCCATATTTTACACATCAGAAAAATAGTTAATTTTTAGAGGAACAGGAGAGCACTTGGGGGACCTGGGAGCTTAAACAGGGAGAGGCCATAATTTACAATTGTAGATATGATATTGCAATTAATAGATATGATATACAACTTTAGGAAAGGTAGATATACAAAGGTTGTGTGTGGCCAAAACTTTATTTGCATAAGCCGACCGTACATAACGGAAAACCATGATTTGTACCACGCACTCATTGATTTGTAGGTCGTAAACTGACTTGACAAAAGATGAACTCAGGTGTACGCATCTCGAGTGGTCTCCCATATAATTTTTTTTTAATTTTGACATTTCCCAAAAAATCTGATTTATGAGACAAATCGCCAAAATTATACCGTATCGTTAAGGCGATAAAACCTAAAATTAAGTTTCCTTACCGGACCACATCGTATCAGAGGAAATGCATTTCACGAAATCTTGCAATTTGTCAATTCCGAACATGCCAGAATTCACAGTTTTCCCTAAAACTATACACAAAGAAACGAAATACTAATTGTAAAAACGTTCATTATTAGTATTCTACATAACATTGTTTCAAGACATTATCCAGTTTAAAAATTCTTAATGAAATCCGTGTGCTTTGGCCTCTCCAAAGTGGTAGGAGGGCTGGAATTTTCGATGCACCCTGCAAGCGGTCGGGACTATCTCTGGCAAAATTTTGGCTTCGCCATGCTAAATGCCCCCGGGCAAAATTTTTGGCTTGCCCCACTAAAAACAACCACGTGTTAACATAAGAAAATCACAAAACTTTTTGTAAAAACCCTTCATGAAGTTAAAAATTTGATTAATTTCAGCTAAACATTGGTTAAAAAGTTGATTTTAACAGCATAACTGAAACCATTTATTAATAATTTTAACTTTTTTCGCTGAAACGTTTTAAATTTTGAAAATTTTTAGAGCCCCTACTTTACACCAGGCAAAATCCGGTGTCCTCAGTTCCGAACTACAGCCCCCATTTCATGCCTCATTGGCAAAGTTTTCAACGAATGGAAAAGCCAGGACTCAACTCTCATAAATAATAATTAACTGAATTTACACGCTTGCGTTAAATAATGGAATAAATTTTCTAACAGTCCACAATGAAGTATATTGAAATAGCTACACATCAAAAAACATGGGAGTATCGACTCAGTAAATTAAAAGCATTCAGCATTTAAAGAGACAAAACACAGAAATACATAATTATAATGGTGAGTATCAGCTAGTTACCGCAAGAGGACGCCAATCTCAAAGGAAACGTCTGTTTGTAGTGGGTTGATTCCCTTAGGCTTTGCTGTCTGTTAGCGCACCACAACCGCTAGATCATTTCGTAGCTTGTCACCGACTTAGCAAATTTTTGTCGGTGGTAGTCAAGTATGGCTTTGGGATAAAACTAATAGACCGGCAAAGCAGCATAGTTAGAGTTATCTTCAGGGGCCCAAGAAAAATACAGAGTTTAATCAGTGCAGCTGTTGAATACATAGCCATTTTGAAACGACTCAAAACTTCGACTTTAGCAACCGATGGCCGACGGCTGGCTTTTCCACTGACCCTCATGGATCGGGGAGGGCGTGGTGGCACAAATCCGGGGCGTCGAAAATCCGGGTGGTGGATGCGGTAGGATTATATTTTATCTTATCATAAAAACAGGACAAATTTCGAAAACGACACACTACCACTGAGCTTTACCAGTACGCCCGTCTATTGGAACTGCACAATTCGATTGCTATATACTGGGGCGCCGAAATCCGGGAAATGGCAGAATCATGGCAAATGTTTCGGGAGGGGGAGAATCTAGGGCCCCTGTTTCCAGGGATTCCCGGTTTGCAGAATCCAGAAAATTTATCTAAATGGATTTAGCTGGGTAAACAAACATTCAAGAAACAACACATGAAATATCTGCGTAGAAATTAAGTCAGTCAAAAGTTGACATTTGCGTTTCAAGCAAGCTACTACAAACATTTTGGCGTGCACCTTATAAAAGAGTAAGCTAAAGATGCGCCGCAAACAATCCTCTTTTGGCCCCATGTACAAAACGTTGTTAGAGAACAAAACTCGAATTTTAACAGCCGCATCCAATTTCGACATTATTCTGTTCTATAACGCCATTAGAGAATGCAATTCGGCCACTGTACTTTAACACCAATGTTTCGATAACATTTTCAGATTATAATGTATGCAATATGAAACAGACTAATTTTTGTTCTTTTGCACAAAAATGAAATTGGTGTTCAGTGAACAACGGAATGGCATTTGCTTTTCACAAAAGAGGATAGTAAGCGGCGCAACTTAATTTTACTCATGCATTACACTATTTTATACAACAATTAGTGCTACGTGAAATTAACTACTCTTGTGTCGAATTTCAAGAATCATTTTAGCGGAGGATAATGATAATAGTTTCATCCAAGTTAGCCTTGACGCAAATACTAAGCGACTTGCGTAATCAAAAAACTACTAAAAAATTACCTTCTGTACGACTTTCGGCGTTGCAGTTGTTGTAGTCACATAGCCCGCAGCGGTAATTTAAGTTGCCCTTTGTATCTCTGAAATAATACTTGAAATTAGTAATATGTAGCTACGTAACGCTATAGACAACACTCGAATTTGGTATGCGCCGACAACATCAAATTTATCGACCATTTTCTATAAATATTACGTTTCCGGAAGTGAGAGTCATTCTTTATTATCATAAAGACCTAACGATTGATTTTTGTGAACGCTTAAATCAATTCGCAACTCTCAAGAAGTCGATTACAAGGTCTACCTTCACAAGATAATAACTGTGCTATCCCCACATTAAATAGGTATACTCTCACGATAAAATAAAAAAGAAATCCCACACGAAATACAGTAATGTAAGCATAATGCACCACAGAGGATTTTTTTCCATCGCCATATGTTACACATTTTTCATGAGCGTTATTGGTAAACGCAAAAAAATACCGAGGCAAACATAGCTTACCATACATAATACTTTTGAAGTTCCTACCCTGATAAGATCAATTTCACGCACGGTTTATGCTCCATAGCAAGATTTTCAGCGAAAAGGAAAGCCAGAAAACACTCTAATGCATAGGTCCGACTAAATTCGTATAACATAATACTGTCTAGAACTAGCAAGTGACCAATGTTCAATTGTTGTTCTCTTGCAGCTCGCTCGCAACCTGCTCGTTAAAAAATAATATTTAGCTTTGAAATTTTATATGTTCGTTGCTCAATGTTGTTAAAAACGTAAAAATGAACGTAAAACGACAATCAATAATAATTTTATGACTAAGTAATGTGTTATAAAATTGTTTCGTTGTAGCACATAATACGAACATAATTAGCTCTCCACTTGTTGAAGCAGCAGCACATATCGAAATGCCAAGGCAGTCTAAAATTGTTTCTTTCAAATCTTCACCTGTTGACTTCGACGTTAGTGCCGGACTAAAACATTAAAGATTAGATGCAGTTCAAGAAACGGAAATAAAATCAAATTTTTCGCGAATTATTTGCGATAAACATTTGTGAATTGTTCGCGAAATAATACAGCTCCTCAATAGCAATTCGCGATTTATTTCCCAACTATAAGAGAATTATTCTGCGAACGACTGCGAATAATTTGGTTTTATATCGATGTGTAGATGTATGGAGCGCATTATTTATTAACCGAGTTTACAAAAGTTACAGCGTTTTTATAAAATTACTAATAATTTCATCATCATCATCATCATTTATTAACGTCCGTGTTTTCTCTTTTCCAAGAGGTCAATGACGGTCATCCAATGTCTTCACCGCATTCCTCCACTAATAATTTATGCGTCTTATAAAATATTCTTGAAAATCATAAAACAAATCCGGAACATAAAACTTTTATAAAAGCGTTCACACAATACACAGATTTATACAGAGGCACCCATATATGGGCAAATAAATGTCGAGCGAAATGAGTGGCTCGCTCGAAATTTCGAAGCTATCAAAGTTAACAATAAATTCTATTTTTAGAACAAATTTTTTCGAGCGAGTTGCGAGCTATAGTCCCGCGGGTCATTTCACGCTACGATGACATTTTGGTCGGGGGGGGGGTAAAACTGGATATTTTGGCCAGTAGCACATAAACGTGCAGGGAACTGGTAAAAATGTTATTTACGTTAGGAAGCGTCATTAGTTAGCTAGTTCAAACAAAAAAAATTTTTCGGCTTCACGCACGCCGTAAGAGGCTGGACATCCACATAAGTCCCAAATTGACAAAAATCGTAATGACTAATTTTCGGGTAGTGTCGTGGCTCCGTGTTCGAAGTTATGGCCAAATTCTTTTCAATGCAGGATTAGTCAGGTCTACACAACATTTTTAATTGCACGATTTTCAAATCTACTCCAATCATGGAGAGTGACAGCTGTCGATATGGCATGAACCCCAGTTTACCCCCCCCCCCCGACCAAATTCTTTTTTGATCATTGCTCGTTACTTATGCATGGTATATAAAACGTTGTTCATATATCATGCCTGTCCCCTGGGTGCCTTTTGAAAAATTATTAACCCAGGTGCTTGCTGTTACTTACCCCAGCGCTAGGGTCAAAAGGTCGATTTTAGCACATTTCATTACTGGTAACGCACCTGGTTGGGGCCACACCAGTTTGATCTTTACTGGCGTTCGCCCCTTGAGTCCATGGATTGCCACGGACAGTAAATTATCATCGTATCGTACTGCATGAAAAAATAATCACAAACAGCAAAGTATCATTGTCTTGTGAGAGTGCCAGAGACATGAAGTCGACTTTTGAAGACATCCACGGTCGACGCTGATACAATAGACCCGTCCAACTTGTTCCATGGATTGATCACCGTGTACGCGAAAGCGTTTCTGCGAATATTTGACTTAGGCTGTTCAGATAATTGTAACTTGAGTAAGTGACCACGTAACCCCGCGTCGCCGGCGAAGGTAAACATCTTTTCTATAGGAAAGTCTATTAAATTGTGCACGATCTTGTATAGAAGAATCAAATCTGCACGAAACCGCCGTATCTCTAAGCTTTGTATACCGAGTTCACTGAGGCGATCATCATAATTTAGATCCTCTAGACCCCAAAGCATTTTCGAAGCACGTTTTTGCACAGGCTCGATCAGTCGGATATCTCTTTTCAAATGGGGCCGCCAAACACTAGAACAATACTCCAATCGCGAGCGTACCAAGGCATAGTATAAGGCTAGGAAAGCACGAAGTGTTAAACTATGAAATGTACGGCGAATAAAAGCTAACATCTGTTCAGATTTACCAACAACGTGAAGACAATGAGTAGCACTTTTCAAGTCACCCGTTATTATAACACCAAGATCGTTAACGCCTTCTGTGGAACAGTTGGGAATGATAAATTGCTTGCAAGAGTATGCATGCGGGCCTAGGCTTCCAAAGTGAATATATTTAAACTTGGATATATTAAACTCCATGTCCCACTTAGTACACCAGTCAACTACTGCATCAAGATCCTGTTGTAAATCAGCTCGGTCAATATGTTCTAAACCTTTTCTGATTCGGCGAATAATTTTTGTATCATCGGCAAACTTAAGCACTAAACTGGATAGAATAGAGTCAAGCGTATCGATGTAGAATAGAAACAATGTAGGACCATGTACACTGCCCTGAGGCACACCGCTCTTAACGGGAACGTTGCTTGATTGTCCCATGCACTGCTACGCACTGTTCTCTGTTAATCAAGAAGGATTCGAACCAGCTTAGTAGATTTCCACCAATACCTAAAGAAGATAGTATCATGAGCAAACGACGATGTGGCACTTTGTCGAACGCCTTCCGGAAATCAAGGTAAATAACGTCGACACTGTCTCCTTGATCAACAACTTTGGATACAAAATCAGTAAAGATGATTAATTGTTGCTCCGTTGACTTTTTCGAAAGAAATCCGTATTGGCTTGAACAAAGCAGAGAGTTATTGACTGCGTGCCGCAATTACCCCCCGACCGTTGCTAGTTAGGGGTATGGTGGAGTCGGTAGAAGTCAATTAATTTGTCTGTTATGGTTCTTTCCAATCACGAAGCGAATGGTGAAACAACCAGAGCTCTATCTCGCGCCCGACCTGTTGATCTCAGGCTTTTACCCACCCCCGACCACCACCAAAATGTGGAAGAATCGAACATTATTATTTTTTGAAAAAATTCTAAATTTACCCCCCCCCCCGACCATGGTCTCAGGCATGTTCACTGGCAGTTGATATGGGCTGCCATTTTGTACCCCTAATAGTGGAAATTGTGGTATAGAATATCTTACATACCGTTTTCAAGTTAACTATGCTGGTTAAACACGGTCGAATTGGCAATTTCACATTTTTGCAACCCCCCCCGCCAAATCTTACCACCCCCCCCGACCACAAGCTACTTCCGGTATTCTAACATATCTGGCAAAGGGTATGTTGGGTATTTTTTTGCATAACACTTCCCCCATGCTAAACTATCGATACAAATAGCTACCGTTTATGGCCGCTTCGTTTCCATTTAATAACCGGTATAAATCGGCACCCCCGTGTTTTAAAAGTGTTAAATTTGACCCAAGAATAGGCATAAAAAGCTTAATTTTTGATATACGGAGTTCCGCATAAGTCATTTTGACCGCGCTGACGGGCTGCACGAGATACGATCACAAAATCGAGGCTAGATGCAACCTGGAGCATACCAGAGGCCATTATATGGTACCTTGCTGAGCAGCTGGGCGGTGGTATTTGGGCAGCCATAGCATAAAAACGGTTAAAAAATTTACTATAACCACCTCAAATTACGGATCCTTCACGTTTTTGGTCATAGGGTGTAAAAATGAAGATAATCGGAGCCAAAAAGTCATTAGTCATTTTTTCTGGGGCAAAAGGACATCGTAGCGTAAAATGACCCTCGCGCGGGTCGCGACCTATAGTATCGAGAGAGTCACGAGTAAGTCTCGAGTGAGCGATAGTCATTTTTGGCGAGAAATGTATGTATATCTACATTACATACATACCATATTAATAACCTTTTGATATCAAAATTTAAAAAATATCAGTTTAAACAAAACATAAAATTAAGTTTTCTGAGAAACGTCTCGTATTGCCAATAGAAAATGATGCTGACAGAAAATAAACACGTGCTGTGCAAATCTTAACACGTTCCAACAATTCCATAATTGGCAAAAAATGACATAAAATGCGCCAACAAAAGCTGCCCCAATGATATGGACAGATATAACATCAAATTTTTGGCGAATAATTCGAGAATAGTTCGCGAATTATTCGCAATAGCAATTAAAAAAGCTGTTGATTTAGTTTGGCGTTCGCGCGACTATAGTAGCTGGATCAGAAAGTGACGACCAAATTTGGCGAATACTGCATATTACCGAACCGGTAAGACGCAGAGAATGTTTTATAAAATTTGAACTGCATAATATTTGAATGACGACAACGTCTATTCACTGTCACAATATACTACAGTAATTATAGCCTTGGCAGTAGAATATAAATGATGGTTCTGGAACAGCCTTATATGGCAATTAACAAAACCCGTGGTGTTTTTGTACTGAAGCGTGAAATATATAATGGTTTTAAGTTAGTAGTTGAGGATGAAATATGCAATGGGTTTTTATTGTTTTTGGTTTGTGTGTGGATTTATTCACCTGCTAATGAGCTTTGCCGGTCACATAAATTTCGAAAACTAAGGACCAACGATAGATGGGAAAAATTTACTATAACTTTATACCGAATTTTTGTGAAACTCGGCTAATATTAAATATTGCAGCAACATGTGCCTACACCATATTGTGCCAACGCTTTATTGTAACAGTGCCTACGCCAAATACACCACCGCTACAACTCAATGACGTCACCTAAGTAAAAACAAAAATCAAAACATTCGAACAAAAACATCATTTACTGCAACAACGCTCTGTTCCAAATGTTCATCTTCAAACGTGTTCAAAATTCAAGTGAAGGAATTAGAAATAAATACGTATCCATGTCAACAAATGATAACAAATGAGTCACTTGATTTGCAACTAAACATTGTCGCTGTTCTTATCCGTAAGATAGTAAAAATTTTAGTACCGGTACCGGCAGTTTTTTACCGGTACCGGTATACCGGTCGATCCCTGACAGCTGCACAAGCCTCGTAGATTACGGAAAATGAAAACACGAAAAGTGGTGGTAAATTCAGCAAACGAACAGTGGGATTTAGACTTAATGTTTATCACAAAAGTTAAACGACAAAACGGTGGCTACGCCTACGTGCTTATCGCTGTCGACTGTTTCAGTAGAAAAGCGTACGCTGAACCGTTGCGAAGAAAATTTTCGAAAAACGTCACTGAGGCATTTAAAACTATTGAGCGTAGAGCAGTGTATTCGCTGAAAATCGTTTGCACAGATTATGGCACTGAATTTCGGGCTGAATTAGATAATACAATTGCTGGGGATGCAGATCGCCCGATAGCAATGTCAATCGTTACGGAAGCGCCCATCAAAACGGATGCGCGTGTGGAAAGCAGCAAGGTGTCGAATGGTATGCAACAGAGGCGCTGTTCAACGTCTACTTTGCGAAAAATTTTGCATGGAATCCGCGTTTGGAAAGAAAATTTAAAGAACAAATTACGGCGACATGGATTGCTAGCGAAAATGAAAACGCTAAATAGAATTGTAATTATTGGCAGTTTGCTGTTGAAATGTATAAATAGTTGTTGTGATTAAAGTGTTTAGTAAAAATGTTTAACGCCGATAATTTTTACATTACGCTTCCGAGTAATTCATCCGAAGCTGGTTTTGCATCAAACACGCTATCCAGCTTTACAACAACGCTAGACTATCCTCTCAATTTGCAAGATGACGACTGGGAAGTTGGGTTGTGTGAAATAATTTATCCGACAACAATTTTCAACGTCTATCAGCAGCACTATAGTAAAGGTGTATTTCGATATAAAATCAACAACGATTCGTGGGTATACGATTCAATTCCCGATGACTACTACGATAGTCCGAAAAGTGTTTTAAATGCAGTGAAAGCAAACTTTGCCGACTATACAAATGACATCATTAAATTTTCGTATGATATATCGAAAGAAAAATTTACCATCAGATCCGAAACTAAAGACCAACTAGCAATCGCATTCGAAGGTCGTGCCGCGTTGCTGTTTGGATTTGTGCCCGGCGTCGAGTATGCTAAAACAGATGATTTGCACGACGAAATCGTCGCTCCGAATCGCGCAGATTTTACAGCCGGAATAAACTGCATGTACATTTATTCGGATATTTGCAAACCGTGCCTTGTCGGCGACACACAATCGCCGCTTCTTCGCGTTGTCGTTATTGATCGTAAAAAGGCGTTCGATGATCGTACAGTTCGCGACGATTCGGAAAAAATCAACGTTCCACTGTCGACCACTGTCGCACGCTGTTACGATAAACCGTTTTACGTACCGATATTTCGTCAAGTTATTCGAACAGTGAAAATTTCTATAAATACCGACAACAACACACCGATACCGTTCGAAAATAACGGACACGTCATTGTAACGTTGCATTTTCGTCGAAAACAATGAACTATCATCAAAATTATCACGGCGGCAAACATCGACAACCGTTGCCAGGTTTCCGGGGCCGAATATACCAAGAGGGACACGGCGGTCTAGGATCGGTATTCGCGGCATTATCTCGTGTTTTGTTGCCGATTGTTCGCTACGCGGCACCGCCTCTTATTGGCGGAGTTACAGGCGAAATTGGCAAATCGCTTATCAAGAAGGTTGCTGCGAAACGTCGCCGCCAACCACAAACTGGGGGTGGAAAAAAGAAACGAAAACCGCCGAAGAAAGCCTATAAAAGCAAGCCTCGTCGTCGTCGTCAAACAGTTATTACTTCTTCAAAGCGGCGCCTACAGCGCCGCTCCCTCCCGCGCGGTACATCAGGTCTTTTGAACTACGTTGATCCATCAAATATTTTTGGCTAACAATAATGGTGAGCAATCGTCGCAAACGTCGTATCGCCGATTTTACTACATCCGATCTTGTACTAAAAAATGAACTCGACTTATTTTCATCGCGACCGAATCAAACTTCAATAATCGATAGCACATGGGTTGATATACATCCGATTAGTGGAACGTTAAAAGAAACTAGTCCGATTTGTTTTCATATTCCGGCGAACGAAGAACAATATCTCGATCCCGTATTCTATCTCAAAATTGCGTTTCATATTGTACAACCTGCAGTGACAGCAGCAAATGAGGTGCCGTACGAAGACATTGCACCGATTAATCTTTTCGGCCACGCAATGTTCAAACGGATCGATATCAAGCTACAAGATACAGTCATTACCACAACTACCGACAACTATCCGTATCGCGCATATATTGAACGGTTGTTAAACTACGGCTACGATGCCAAGGCGACACAGCTCGGCGCCGAACTGTTCTATCCGGATACGGCCGGTAGTTTCGATCGTCTAAACGACGATAATGCCGGTTACGTAGCTCGCCGAAAACTCGCTGCAGCGGCTAAGCAAGTAGTTGCATTCGTTCGGCTGTCAACAGATATCGGCAATCAGCCTAGGCTATTGCCCAACGGTGTTGGCGTCGATATTGCTTTGCATCAAAGCTCGAACGCCTTTCGACTAATGCATCCGGCAACGACGCCGATGCCTAAACTTGAACTAGACGAGGTTGCACTGTTTGTTCGCCGCGTGCAGCTAGCGCCACCGATGGCAGCCGCAATGGCAGAGTCGCTTCGCCACCATGCAGCAAAATACTACATTTCAAGGACCGTCGTCAAAGAGTTTCAAATTAACAGCGGCCGAACACTTGTCAATCGGGAAAATATATCACGCGGTCCGCTACCGCGTACAGTTGTCATTGGAATTGTCGAAAGCGATGCGTTTAATGGAAACTGCACAAAATCACCGTTCAATTTTGTTTCTAAAACACCGTCGTTTGTGTGTTTATATAACGAAAATGAAATTGTACCATCGATCGCTTATACACCTAAATGGAGCGACAACGACGCGATTCGTGAATATCTGAGCATTTTTCAATCGAGCGGAATGTACGGAAGAAACACAGGAAATCAAATAACGTACGACGACTACCTACGTGGCGGTTATGTGCTGTACGGATTCGATATAACGCCAGACGAGTCGGGCGGTGAAAGTTATGGACTGCCGGTACGTCAAGGAGAATTA
>JASANE010007897.1:0-21797 GCA_030248225.1 Trileptium ribeirensis
TACAACCTGAAAAATGACACTGCATATTTGACCTCGTTAGCGAATAGCTGCATCGCAGTAGCAAAGACAGTTCGAATACCTAGATTTTCCTTTAACATCAACCACTGTGTACAGCTTTTGACTGATTAATTAGCAGACTGAGAACCGGAAATACATTTTTACCGTGAAAACTTTACTGTGTTTTAGCCAAATGGCAGATTTGAATTGAACAAAAAAATTTGCCTCAGCATTTCTGGCTATCATCCGGAATCATGGCAACCTTCTTGGTCAAGTGAGTTTGTACTTTTAGTCGTATTTTATTGGTATGGTAGAATTTGTTTTAGAACCCGGTTAGCAAAATACCGAATTGGGAAATCCATGTTTTACCATATAAACAGTTTCGATTTCAAAAGGCCAATCACACATTGTGGTGGCAAGTGGATGTCCTTACGTTTTCTATTGCATGAGACAAAACTGTCAAAAATTGGTATGATGATGTAAGATAAATCTATCTTTCGGATTCCAGGATATACTTAATTTTAGTGTTTCTATAACTATTCGCGTAATCACCCCACATTAAAAATTTGACATAACACTACTGTCAAAATTTAGTCCGCTAAAAGTGTTGCGTAAAGCAAACCGTTCAAACTAACATTTTATATACTAGTCGGGAGTGGAACTACATTTGTGAGCGGAGCTTGTGCTGTAGCATTACGAATGTAGTCAATTTTATGTTCTTGTAACTACATTGCATAGGGCATAGGGCTTTATCATTGGTAAAAATATTATATTTGAATTCTTCGACCCAAAAGACCCTATAATGGTTTGATCGAAACGATTCTATTTCAATAAATAACACAAATATTGCAAAATTCTCTATTTTAGCTGCATAAGCTTAACTAATTAACTAATTACTAATTAACCACTCAAAATTTTTTAATCCCAAATATCAGGTGCACACTTTGACATGATAGGCTTTCAAACAAAAAAGTTTTTTTAAAATCGGTTCAGTAGTTCTTGAGATTCGTCGGACCGAACGAACGAACGAACGGATGGACATCGACCTTTTTACTCCCAGACAGAAAATATAAACGCTTCGCTCGGCTTTGCCGAGCTCCCCTCAGCCAGAATCTTGGCGACATGCCAAGTGTATGAATTCGGAGAAATGAGAAACTGTAACGTTAACATGCAGTGGAATATCTTATTAAAAATATATTCCCGTTACGAAACAAAGGTGTAACTCACCAAAAAATATGTATTACTCTGCTGTTCAATAAGGCATAGATGCAGCAAAACTGGTAGTCAGATATCTTATACGCACCATACGAGAGTTAACTCTACCTAAAAACTGCTTACGAATCGTGAACAACATACGTATATATCAGGGAGTAACCGGAATTCTGGTTCCGGCGATAATCGTGTTCCGGTTGCTGTTCCGGCAAAGGGCAAAAACCATACCGGAACCGGAATTCCGGTTTAAAAATTTTGTTTGAAATTTTCCACGTTTTTTGCTTCATCCTGTAATCCAATCATATGTAATATATATTATACAATGATCAAGCTCTAATACAACCAAGCAAAAGAAAATATTAACTAACCAATTTGCCGTGTGAAACGTAAGTAGGGCACATAATTTGAGCAGGAATTTTTCATAATAACCTGCAGGAGTTTGTTAAATCAAAGCCAGGTCGATGCTTGTAGCAGCTATTTTACACATCCAGAAGTGTATGGGATACGTTTGCATTAAACCGGTCCAACTCGGTAACAGAGTATGGCTTACGCAGAAGTACTTAGGGTATGCTTGGCTAACATAAATTGCGTCAAGCACCCGCCAGTGTGCTTGTAAACTTGGTAAATCAGTCTAAATTGAAGTAAACTAACGTTATCTGCAACGCAGCTAGAAACTGCTTTCTTGGCAATGAACTGTATTTATTGAAACTGTGCGAGCAGCATCACAGTGCGTCTCATTTATAGCATTCTGAGTAGAAAGTTATCATCGTTATGATCTAACCGACGGGCATTGTTTGTCAAACGCTAGCCTAAACAGTGTCTCTGACCACTGCTCAGAAAATTACCTTCTGTCTATTATTTTGTCTTAGAATCATATAAACCAATAATTTTAAGTTTCCTACAGAAGAACATGCAACAAACGTATGTGTAGTAAAGGGAGGCGACTGGAGACAGAGCGAAAGTGTGTATTCTACACTCCAAGCTTTGTAAGCACATTCGATTTGACGCAGTATACGCAATGGTGTATAGTGGAAAACATTTTTTGCTCTGAATGTCCAAAAACCGACATATTTGATCGATAAATAAACATTATTAGCTTCCTCAGTCTCTTTAAAGTTTCGGAAAGACAATAATACCATCGCAATACATTACGTTTAATGCAAAAAGTTATTTTTAATGCATTTTAAATACACCATACCTTCGAATACATATACATTTCAAAGACCAGGTTCCGGATCCGGTTCAAATGGATTCCGGTTGCTGGTTCCGGTTCCGGTTATGCTTTGGTATATATGTAATCTATGTATATATTAGAATCTTAACAAAAGCACAGTAGCACAGAAAACATAAACAGAATTTGCTACAAGCCGCATGACACTCGTCCCTTCGCAACACTCGCCTTGTCTCACCCATTGACTCAACTACCTCTACACGAAGAGATACGTTTAAATACAGTAAGGATTTGAAATCAGCACCCACGAAAACCTATATGAACTTGTGTTGAGCCACAAATGTATTAATTTACCGCAGAAGTGGTAATGTCACTGATGACTATATATGGCCCTAATTTGGCCTCAAATACCAATTGACCCAGGGGTACTACCTCAATTCTGTTGACACGCTGCAATTAGCCCCGCTTTAGCTCTATCCACACACCAAATTTCGTTTGAGTGGCTTGAGTGGTTACATAGCTACACCTCGACAAAATTTGACCAAAATTTAGGAATTTTGACCATTTGCTAAAGTCCTCAATGCCCCATAGGGACCAAACCAAAACAATTATACATATAAATAAAGCTTCCCAAAATGATTCAAATCGGCACAACGGTTGTCGAGTTATGAGCAAAAGTGACCCAAAAATGGCCCATTTTAGCCATGTACCCATTGGGTACCCTCCTTTGATGTTTTTTGGTGGGACTTCGGTGTGTCGGATCGGAATAAAACCTCAAAAGGCACGTCTAGAGTATTGTAGCTTTCATATGAGCCCTCACACGTCCATATCGGTTTATGTTGAGATAACGAAGTCCTGTTGACAGAGAAAAAAATAAACGGACGTCCATCTTTTTCACCACAGTGCGGTCTAGTGACAATTCTTCGATTATTATCTGGCAGCGTTAAAAGGTTTGACAACTGAATACGCAGAAAGACATTTTAAGGTAATCCCTGTGGTAGTATATAAAAGCACGTGCTGTTTTAAATAGAACAACGTGTTTGCATTGACTAAACATGCAATTTTTCAACATTTTTATTGACCTTAATTGGACATAACTTTTATCTGGAAAATTAGCAGCGCTGTCTCGATTTTTGAAAACAGCGCCAAATTTTTTTTGCAAAAACAGGTTCAGCCCAATTTTAACAGTATTTTTGGTTCTTTTCCGTTATCCATTGCCACCGACTGTTCCCTGGGGATCCGGGAAATCGAAACAATCTAACACTTTAAAAATTAGATTTTTTGATTGAAATGATCAGGGGACCCGAGGATCACAGAAATACCAAAATTTCCAGAATCTGACCATTTTTGGACAAACGCGGGCTGGGGCCAAATATTTGGATAAACATGGTGCATTTTTACCTTATTAATTAGTATCAGTTTGACTGAATAGTATACACATTTTCTATATATAACGATAATATTGAAGTTTTGAAATCAATCTATATAGATTAGGAAAAAAGATTTCTTAGACGCTTCCAAGTTACATAAAACCTTCATGACAAACTGCTGTTCGAAACACATTTAGTGCTTACCTGTCCTGTCCACAGTGGGGGACCCCCGCCCCCTTTCCAAATCCCCTATATCCGTCCCCCCCACTCGGCCGAAATCCCACATGTTCAACTAATTCCAAAAATTTATGTCTGAAAATTTATGTTTTTTGTTTGCAAATTGTTTTTAAACATTAATTACCACTATGTATAATGCTAAAATATCGTTTGTATTTTAATTGTATTATAATAGAAATAATTCTTGGGCACGCGTGTAGAATTATTTCTTCATTGACAATCATGTTCGAAGTGCTAATTTTGGTTGACTAACTTCATACACGCACTCATTATTATAATTGCTGGAAAAAATTTCTTCTGTAGTGACAGTAAAACGAGCACTTGTGGCCGTAATGTCTCTTAAACAAACACTAGTATACATGTCTAGTGTCGTATGATGTGTCCGCACTGATGAGTATAAAAATTTACACTTATTTTGGTTAAGGGAATCTTCAGGCGCAGCGAGTGTAATATCGCTAATAAGCACGTAGTACTACCGTAGTGTGTTAAATTCGAATTATGAATGATAATATTGTTGTTATACTTTCATCTGGAAACAGAATTTAGTTTTTTTGTGACCAGAAGCAATGTATTTGCGGCTAATTTAGAAACACTAAACCAGTAATTCGGGCATTTTTTACACTTTTAGTCCGTACTGCTCTTTTGGCAATTATTGGCTTTATGCCAACGCCAGGCGCGGGAGCAATTGGTTCACTGGATTATACTGCCGCAGAACGACGGGTAATGGCGAAACGGTAAGCTTACTAGATATTCTTTCGAAACGCAACATTTAAATTTGTAGATCTTCCTTACCGAAAACTTTGAAGCTATGACATTTTGTCACGTATATTTCACGTGGTTTAGCGTAACTTTTTAGTATCTCTGCTATTGACAATGGTGAAGCATTAACCGTTTGCTTCATGTTCCGTTTGTACGTGTTCCAGCTACAACGTCGAATTTGATGCGGCTACTGATACTATCTAACTGTTTATCTTCATTAACTAAGGTTTCTGTACTGTTGTCACTTGCGAAAGTTGCACTGCTCACTGTCCTGGTTGCAAACCCATCGATTGCTTACTATGTTGTTTTGCTGGTATTTAAATATGTGACCCTGGCTTGTTGGCCTTTATAAAGCAACCAAGCGTTCGTCCATCAAAATTGCTAAATGCTCTGCGCATAGCAACTTCTTACAAATAAAAATGATAAAAATAAAAAAAAACAAAATAAATACCCTGTTTCATCAAAATTCGTAACCATGCTATCATTTGTAATATCGATAATTGGCCATGTTTTGTTAATAAAATATTGCAGAACGAACTGATAAAACATCAAAAAATGTAGCAATTTTCACTTAAAATTTGGTGATAACGTTAGTAAAGACCTTAAGCGCTCCATCCAATATATTGTTTGGTATATCATCACTACGTATATCCACTGGCTATCCGAAAAAATCGAGTTACAACAAAGGCAAAACCATCAAGCTAAACTTGACTGCCTCAACGCAAGGTTAGCAACCAACGGGAGAAATAATGTGGATATTGACTGTGTTTTTAATATATCAGATTTGTCGTTATTTGATTCGGATAAGCTTACATTAAAAAAAGATCTGGACTTTGTCCCAACTTATCACAAAATTGACAAGCTACAAGTTTATGCCGAGTTGAATACTCATTGCAAGATCTTTGTCGTAGAACCCAAAAAGCTGACATTGGATTTGACGTAAAAAATGAACTTCGTAGCACCTTGGACACTGCCATTAATAACTTTTCACGTAGTCGCCAAATCAGTACCTTTTCTGTAAAACAGTTAGCCTCCATCAAAAAAACTGTCCAATAACAACGAAATTGTCATAACATCACCCGACAAAGGCAATGTCGTGGCCATTTTGAATAAATCTGATTACCTAACCAAAATGCATACGATCCTCAATGACACCTCACATTTTCGCGTTGCCAACTCTCAAAACATCTATTTGACCGTGATCAAAACTGAAACAGTAATACAAAAATTCTGCACAAACTTTATAAACAAAACAATATATCGTATTATAAAAACCGCCAACTTTTACGATCTAGCTCAAGATCCCCAATACTCTATGGAACTCCAAAAGTCCATAGGACAAATACTCCTTTGCGTCCGATGCTCTCTTGCATAAAATCATCGGTTCACGATCTAGCTCAGTTTATTGTGCCTATTCTCGAACCAATCACACGAAATGAATATACGGTTTCCAGCTCGTTCACGTTCGCAAATGAAATTACAACCCTTAACATCCACAACAAGTTCTTGGCGAGTTTTGATGTATCGATACTCTTTACCAACGTACTGGTCGAGGAAACTGCAATTTATTGAACAGGGTTTCATAAATAATGAATTTACATCACCGATTCCTATTAAAGATCTTCTCCATGAAATTAGGCTATGCGTACAAAATAATCATTTTTTGTTCAATGGAACAATTTTTGAGCAAATCGACGGCGTAGCCATGGGATCCCCACTAGAACCTACACTAGCCAATATCTTCATGTGCAAATCTGAATCCATTTGGCTAAATAATTGTCCATCCGGTTATCGTGCTCAGTTTTACAAAAGGTACGTTGATGATACCTTCACAGTTTTCGATAACCAAACACAAGCTAATCAGTTTTTACGGTTTTTCAATAACCGACACCATTCCATCAAATTTACCATGGATCTTGAATCAGAAAATACTATTTCGTTTTTAGATATAAAAATAACGAAAACCACCAATGGAATCGTTACTTCTACGTTCCGAAAATTCACGTTTACTGGTCTTTTTCTAAAATATGACTCTTTCATATTACCAAGATACAAAGTCGGCCTTATAGAATGCCTTCTGTACAGAGCGTTTCAAATTGGCTCTAATTTCCGGGGTTAATTTAGGCCCTCCCAGATAGGGGTCAGTAACCGGAAAAATTTAGTGACCCCTATGGGGTCAATAGCAAGGGGTCATTTCGGAAACTAGGGGTCATGACCCCTTAAGGGCTTAGTAATTTTATAAAAATTAATACAATATATTTTTTCTTTCAGGTGTCCCAACATGCCTCTGTGGCGCTGGTTTTTTCAGTTTTGGCCATAATATTTATATATACATGCATATTTTAGGTTTGGTGACCAAAACAATTGATCGTTTAGCCTACTATATGCGTGTATGTATTATTACGTATTTCAGACTTACGTTATACAGGTTTTTAAAATCGAAATATTACCGTTTTCACAATTTAACAATTTTTCAGCCATTTTTAAATTTTCTAGTGACCCCTTAAGGGGTCAATTTTTTTAAAAAACGTAAATTTTAAGGGGTCGTTTTTGCGAAAAAGTAGGGGTCGGTGTCTAGGGGGGCCGGTCCTTGGGGTCGCCCCCTTCCCCCTCTAAAATAACCGCGGAATTTCAACATCATTCACCAAGAGATCCGGTTTTTACAAAAACGCTTTATAACAACGGCTTTCCGCCAAAAGTGTTAGATAAAACCACAGCCACGTATATAAACAAATGGATCGCAAAACGTGATCAATGTCAGGTCGAACAAACCACAACCAACAGTGCTGAACAAGATCAAACTGACCTTGAAAGTACAACTCAGCGGATTTTCGTCATTAAACTTCCATTTCTTGGGAGTTTCTCTAACGACCTTAAGAAATCCATCATAAGCAATTTCAAGAAAGCCTTTCCAAATATCGATATTCGCATTGTGTTCCAAACTGGCAAAAGACTAAGGCATTGGTTTGGTTTTAAAGATACAATTCCCGATGCTCTCAGGTCCGCTGTTGTTTATAAGTTCTCTTGTTCCGCTCGTGAAGCGGACTACGTCGGTAGTTCCTACCGTCACTTAGCAACACGTATCTCGGAGCATACTGGTGTATCTGCCCGTACGGGCAAAAGCCTCAACAATGCCCAACTCAACAACTCTGCTGTTTTCAGACACGCTCTAACTTGTCAAAATCAAGCCAATAATAATGATTTTTCCATCATTACCCAAGTTAAGGACAGTATTGCCAATAGTGACATATTACTCTGCATTCTGGAAAATTTGGTTATAAGGCAACAAAACCCGAAGCTCAATAATATCAGTGCTTTAAGGCCACTTTTGCTGTTTTCTAATTGATTTGATTTAATTACAAGTAATTGGCGTAATTTTACTTTACAAAATATGTGACCCTGTTTTATCTGTAGCTGTAACCTGCCTATCATAGAATATGCTATTCAAGTATGGTTTCGTTCGCATTCGTTACAAATTCACTAACAAACAGGAAACAAACCGTATTTCACTCGAAGATTTGCAACCCGAATAGGCATCTTTGACTTCTTATTAGAAAACTAGAGATTGTTATACTTCAGTATTGAGCCTTTGGAATTGCGCATCCAAAACATGACCTAGTGGTTTTTGAGTTTTTCAGTGTGGAAATTATTCTGCTAACTTACAGTTACTCACATAATTAAAAACAAATTGTTCGCTAACAGTAGAGGAAAAATTAACAGGTGCTAATTGCTATTGGAGAAATGTTCGGTAATTTTTTTATTTCTGTCCGTAACTTTAGTTATAATGTCTCACTATTCAAATACGCGGGGACATCAAAGAAAATTTTTTCAACATAATTTCTTGTCAAACTCTTTGAAACGTGGTTTTTCAGTGCCGGCTACTGACCCATGGAACAAAATTACTCAGCTGTGTTGGTTCGGCACGCTTATTGGCAGCAGAAGATTCGTGAAGTTTTCGGAATGCTCTGAATAAAGTATACATAAGCCTATTTTTGCAACATTTCGTAAGCCATTGCTAAAGTTTCGAGCTCGTTGATGGCTTTTCCGGCTGATGCATACCTCGGTAACTGACTTGGATAAGATTATGCGTTTGATTATTAAACTACATTGTTGTTGCATAACAGTATGTTTATTAGCAATGTAGCCATAAATGTATAATTGATGTATATTATAATAAATGTATATGATTGTTGAATTTTTAAACTATATTATAGTATTATAGAAAGATTATTATATCTATTTTTCAAATAATATTATAACTTCCAGTTTAGTAAATTATGTTTGTTAAGATGACTTTTTATTGTTATGTGTTGCTGTTTTAGGTCAAATGACTGGCGATGTAAAACGTGCAATATTAAACTTTCTGATGTGTTACCACCGATTACAGAAGATAGTCGCAAAGCAACTGAAGAAGCTCAAGAACTGGCACAAAAGATTGCTTTCAAAGTACGCATAAAAATGTCTGCTATTTATCCGATAATATTTATAAATTCAGCTAAGGGCTTTCGTGCGTACAAAGCCTACTGTGCTCAAAACATTACGCTTCGCATTTGCAGCTGCTATAACTAACCGCATTTTTTTTATTTTTCTCGAAATATTGTGTATATTGAATTAGTGAGGGTCTTCGTTTCAGGACAAATAATTTTACACATAGTGAAAAAATCGCCGTTTTATAAATACATGACAGATTATAATAGCCATTGGTCAGACCGATAGCGCGTTAAAATCGACTAATGTGTAAGATACACTATTATAGGATATTAAAACCATAATCTCAACAAAAATTATAACCGTTTTTAAACACTATAGGCTTTTGAAACTTTTACAGCCAGACTAACGATAATTGAATTTGATTGTAATGGAATAATAGGTGTAGCGAAGAATTCTCACTAGCCAGAGTGGTAAGTTTCGACGGTGTCCAGGTTTTTTGGGATGACACACATAGCTCAACTTCGTCTGGGCGGATTGCCTCGCGTTGCTCATTCCAAAGCTTAAAATTTCGATTTGTGCCTATTAGTTAGAGGCGAAAACAGAATCTACCTTCTTTAAGGCATATAAATAGGCTCGTAAAAATAAAAATTGCACTGTAAACAGCGGTACCGTGCCAGTCGTCGTCTCTCAACTTTTAGGTTTGTACGAAGTTCAGAGTGGTAACTGGAGCAACAAATACCATCCTCGCAAAAGCTATATATAAGGCTACATATACATGGCTGTTTTAGGACGCAGGATCTGGTCAAAAGGTGTTTTAATGGTTTTTTGGGACCCAAAGTACTCGTCGCTGGTATCTCTGCTTGAACTATGTGGGTGTTGCTGGTCTCATTTTGTGGAGTGATTCACCGTCTATATAGCTGCGCAGAGTGCATTGCTGTTGTCGTTATTTACGTTGCAGGGTTTTATCAAAATACAGTGTTTAATGGGCCCATGAGACCCAAAATATACGAAAACGGCAATATCTTATCAGCCGCTCGAGTTATGTGGGTGTTCTTGGTCTCATTTTGTGAGCAATTTGCCTCGATATAGCTGCATATTGTCATCATTACGCAGTAGTATTGGGTCGAAATGGGGTTTTCAATGGTCAAATGCGACCTAACATACGCGAAAACGACAGTATCTCTGCAATCGCCCCAGCTATAAGGTGTTATTTGTCTCTTACTATGTGTTACCGCTGCTCAACATCTCTGTTACCACTCGAGTTGTGTAGGTTTTATGGTGCTATGGGGTTTGTCCTGCGATTAACCTATATAGCTGCACATAATGTCCGCTGTTCGTGGACAAAATAGTGTTTTCGATGGGCCCATGATATCCGGAAAACACAAAAATAGCAATATCTCTGTACGGCTTGGCATATATGAGTGTTATTGGTGTCAGTTTATGCAGCAATTTACCTTCTACGTAGCTGCACATAGTGTGTTGCTGTTGTCATACGCTGTAGAGTTGAGTCAGAATGGGGTTTTCAAGAGGCCATGTGAACCAAAATGCACATAAACGGCAACATTTCCGAAACGGCTCTGGCTGTATGGGTATTTATCGTTTGTAGATTACTTCATCTTGTAAATAATTAAGTCTGAGTCTCTAAAACGCAATAAACGGTTAAATATCCTCAACCATTATTCACATGACTGCTACTGTAATTTGATGCTCAATATAGTCGTGCACGTCCCTGTAAATTCACATTCAACGCTCAAAATACACCACCTTAGGGGTGAGACATGCTTCAAATTGTTTTTTCAAAATCCATGTTGTGTTTTTGAAATTTACTTGTGTTTTTTAATTAACCCGCAAATACCCTGTTTTAGCGTTACAGAGAAGGTCAAGCAATGATAATTAACCTTCTACTAGCAATTTTATATTAATGCATTCATTATATATTTATACCATGGACTAATCAGTTATATTTAGCATTAATTATTTCATATTTCAGAATTTATAGACATAGGTTTCTTGTTATAGTATAAACATTTAATATGGACAAATTCGTAATTAAGATTAAGATGTGCTAAATTTTGTGTTTTTTGAAATTTAGGTGTGTTTTTTGTAATTTCACTATGTGTTTGCACTAAGAAAAGCACAAATAATCCCTGAGGTACTGGTTTGCTAAAATGTTAGTACATAACGATGCGATTCGTTATTGCGTTATAGCGATGATATTAGCCCACCTATAATGATATCAAACAAAACATTTTTACGAAAACTTTATTTTCCATTTTAGGCGGATGACAAGGATACAAAACAACAAGCGGAGGCTAGTCGTACGTTTACTTCGTAATTATACATCGAAATTGTTGTCAAAAATACGCCTGCAAAATATTTTATCCTTGCATTGGTTTTGTTTACAACAAAACGTCTAAAATCTTCGTCTCTGAACTGAATCACTTTTGGTTTGCTAAAGATCAAAATCATGCTCCATAGAGTTTGCTCTTACATAATCCTAATTAATGTGTTTTTGAGACCTGATTGTATCATTATAGCTACATAAAAATATTTTAGTGGCATTAAAATACCAAATTTTCATGGAAGTTTGATAAATCAAACTTCGCTTCTGAAAGTTGAAATATAATAATATTATGGAATTCACATACTAACTGTTTGTAACCTGTTTAACACCTTATCGGTACAGCATTATGTTGCCGATGGACAACCAACACTACACCAAATGAAGAAGTATAGCCAGAAGCTTTCTAAAATATGAATTGGACGTGTAAGGCAACGTTACTTTTACATTATAGTACATATTAGCATAATTATATGGTAGCTGTCACTACTTTCATAATAGTCTATTTTATTGTTGTTCAGCAAAATGTATGTTACTGATATTTATTGTTACGTAAGTCTGTTATTGAAGGGAAATTCTGAAATATTTACTGAAACAATGCCTTCATTATGAAAGACCAGCTCATGGTTTCGTCATGCCTTTAGTTTAGTTTATTCACCAATTTTTGTGAATTTAACTTCGAACCGCTTTAAATTTTTGTTTGAATCTGTGGTTGATCATTCTTAGGAAGACACCATACTTTTTTATTTAGGTCTAATCAAATATAATACAATTTTTGACTGAGTGAGCCTCGAGCGAGTGGCTCGAGATTTTGAAATTATTAAAGTTCATTTAGGCAAAATTTCTTTCGAACGAGCCACAGTCATTTTGGAGGAGTACTGTGCAGTACCTGCCAGAAATGAGCACTGTTTGTTCAATGTTTAATCGACGCTCGTTCTACATTCGGTTGTGATATATTTCAGATTTTTTTCCAAAGGAGTTGGAATTTTTTTCCAGGAATAATGAAAACTTTGTAGGAGACCTGATCGTGTACAGGCAAATTTCTGTTCGATGTTCCCTTGTTCGGAACACAGCTGTCGTTTCTGTCGTATCCTGCTTGGACGTATGAGTATTGATCAATTTTTCACGCACCATCATATTACCGTTATTATAACGGCCGACTTTTGCAAAGATACGTCACCTCATTGTTACACAATGGAATAAGACATACTCAGCTGCAGAAATGAATAAGACGAACTCCTGATTCGACGGGCTTTTCAAGATGACACTTTATATAGCGTTGTGCTCTAATGACGCCTTATAAATAGAGTTTTTGGATCTAGTTAACCATTGAGTGATTTTGATATCGTGGTTAGATCCTGTGAAAACGAGTCTAGGAGTGCCTAAAATGACTTGATCCGGTCTACGGTTCCTAAGATGCCGGAAATCGTTTATTACATTCCGCTAATTTTCTCTGTTTGTGCTATTTACTTTCCATTCAATACCATCATGTGATCAGTATTTTCTGATTGTGTTAGGTTTCGTATAGTCAACACGAATTAGTTTGGTATTTTTCAAGGGACACTTTTCGTTTTATGATATTTCGAGGCTGAGCCGTGCTATGGTCCAAAAACTGGTTAAGTTTGGCTGATTTTCGACAACAAACGGGACTTTTCGATGTACACTAATTTTTTTATATGTGAATATTTTTAGCGTGAAGTAATATCTTGCATTTCAAACGAAATAGTTTTGCTTGTTCTATAGATGTATATACTGGATCAAATAAAAAGAATCGTTTCAAGTACCAAAATTATACCAGATTGTGCGTTATGGTATTTAACATGACAGTGGTCGGGCCGATTTTGTTCAAATTTCGCGTTTAATAAATATTTTCGTACTTTAGGTCAGTCCACACGTGTGTTACAACCTAGTAGCAGTGCACTTTGTTTTATTACTCACTAAAATATTGAAACCATGTAGGGCACCGAATTCTTTTAGTAAGTTATTTCGCTCATTAAATTATTGAAAACAAGCTGGACGTCCAAGCCTTGTTAAACGCAGATTTTTGACATTTTCTCACGTAATTTGTTAATTATTTCACTCATTAAAATATTGAAGAGTAGCAAAACGCTGATTCTCTCATGACAAACCTGTATTTTCATTCTGTCGCTGAAATAACTAGTACTAGTTACTCGAAAACGAGGTGAAACAGATTGAGTGTGGGTACTCGGCGTTTATTGACCATTTTTTCGTTCCAAATTCTAGTCTCTGATCAGGTTCCTAAAGTCCCATCTAGCAATTATGCACCAGCAATACTTAAATGACAACGCTACTGTCATTTTAGTTATTATATATAAATCCGAAGAACTCTTTATTTCTTCTTTCTATGACCAAAAAGACAAAGCGTTTTGAAATTTATATATCACAAAGTTTAAGAAAAATTGAAACTTGAAGAGCGATTTTTGTAGGGCCCATAAGATTTGCATTATTCGATGCATACCAAGCAAATACAGCTGGTTTTATCGTATTTAGCAACCCCGAAAATCTATAGACACGATCGATTGAACTAGATTTATATTGCAAAAGTTGCGAAATTTGACTATTTTGGTGCCATTACTAAATTTAGGTCCGGCACCATGAAGCAGTGTAAATAGCAGCTAATATGGTCATAAAACAATGACACTATCTTCTTTCACAGGTTAAGTAACCCTATAACTCCATATTTGATTGCTACAATAAAATAACGCTAAATTGAATACCAAGACACTATGATTTTTATGGGAACGAGAGATCTGACGAAATGGCAAGGTTGAGCACTCTCAACTTCTATGTTGGGCCTGAACCTCGTCTTTCACTCTCCGCTAAGCTCGCAGGATCTGAAATAATAAAATAGGCTGCTACAGAACACTCCAAAACGCGGAAATCCCCAGGGGGGTGTAGGCTGCTGAAAGCTGTATATCCCACATGTCACAAATTATGGCAGATGTAAACTCAACAAACACAAACTTAGATTGACTGTTTCGCTATTCTATGGACATAACCATCTCAAAGCTCACCACTTCATGCTGAGAATGGCTCAGACCAGTCTTGTGAGACTTGTAATACAGAGGAAACCTCACAACCCTTTTCTGTCAACTGTAAACTATTACTAATTACTACACAGTACTAATTACTACACAGTATTTCTGAAATATCTGAAACAGAGAATAAATACAACGTTTATAGACCAGGCTGCCGAGCAAATTAAATGCTTGAAATCTACCTAAAAATTAAAAAGCCATTTTTAGCGTGAAACCACGAAAATTGTTATTTTTGGCTCCCCCGGCAGACCCCAGCACCTTGCCGGGGGGCCCCTAACGGAGTGCTGGGGGGCACCCCCCGGCACTTTTGGGTTCCCCCGGCAAAGGTGCCGGGGGGCCCCCGGCAGAGCACCCCCCTCCCCCGCAAAATTTTTGCGAATGGAGAGGCCAGAAAACTACATACGTTTCGGATCCTTTGGTGTTTGCTAGGTTCCTCCAGGTCAGAATCAAGAAAAGAGTGAGAAGTGGCGTGGAATTCGTCAAAGTTCGTTTTATTAAAATGTAATGTAACGAACATATTCTTGCCTTTGCATTCCTAACTTGTCTTATTCTTATTTTTATCTATCTATCTATAGGTTCTTTTTCCAATTCCCATTTAGGGAATTTTGTAGTAATTTGATTAAAAATTGTTAATTTCTAACCACACGTACTAGCTTTTGGGAGGCAACAAACTGCATAATTTTAGCGTACCCACTGAAAAGATTAGAAATTAATATTCATGTGGCGAAACGATCAACATCTGCAGATCAATTCATTAGACCCGTAATGTTGAGAATATAAGAAGCAAAATACTCTTTTGCGATGAATAACAGTTTTATTTAAAAATCGCCAAAATTCATCCTCATATGGTCAGTCTTGCCTTTGTTACGGACAAAGGACGCATGATTTAAACCCCTTACCTTAGAACGAGCCTGACAGACTGTTCAAAATGATCAATTTGGTTAAATATTTCAAAACACCGATTTATTATATCCCTTCAATCACATAATAACTACAATGAACGTGGATGTATATACCTCAAAGTGTGTTGTAGTAACCGTATTCAAACTGCTGGCCGCGTCCAAACTGCATAATTGTTTGGGACAGAGCATTTTTAATTCAAATTCTAGCTGTAGACCTCGGATTTGTAGTCTATTCCTCTATTTGTTTTCTATTTTCAAAAGCGTCCTCTATTGTCCTCAATTTCACCGTTTTGTCCTCTACTATCCTCTATTTTTTGACTCACGAATATGGGAAATAATATGGTTGCGAATTTGGTAACAAAGCTAGAGTTTTACTGCATTATGTGGCAGATTTGTTTACCTATTAGCCACGATTAACGCGGATTATGACTGTTATTAGCGTCAAAATATTGCAAGGTCTCAAAGCGTCTCGATTAACCCGACTGAATCCTAATCCAACTCTACCTGCATAATACTGTTGTTTTCATATATATATCTGGATTGTGGAATGACACAAATGTATATGCAGTTGTCACGCACATATTGTGTGTCATTTGGATTTCGTCCGACAGAAATTTTGTGGGCGATCCAGATAAGCGTATACACCTTCTCCTTGTGCAACCAGGTGCTCGATTTATTCAGTAGCATGTTTTATGACTCAAAAATAGCTCAGGATATTAAGATGCACGAAAAAAAGCATATTATAGTGTGAGGTTAATAATAATATATAGCAATATTTTTGACACGTTAGATTTCATGTATTTTAGAGGAAAATGACCTCTGAAATTTCCTTTAACCGGTCCGAGCTCTGTAGCTGTTCAACTGAAACAGGGCGTCGTACTGTTGCGATATTAGATGCAAGATTATGTTTAGCACAGCTATGACGCCACTCGTTTCAGTGTTCGTTATGCAAAATACGGAGCAGCAGCTATAGCGTCGTTTAAAATAATTGTTCATCGGGACAAAAATTAAATCTTCGTTGTGACATTATAGTAAATGGCAGTCGAGTTCGGTGTTGTAGTCATTATACCCGAGAGCCTGGTTAAACCTAGTAATATACTTAAATGAAATGTCTTTGCCGAGCAGTATTAAATATTATCTCCGAGTTTTTGTTGTGTTAGTGGGCGGTATTCATTACGTCTTTTTATTTTTGTCAAACGTTTGGTAGTTAAACGTCTGCATACTACTAAACGGATGAGGGCTTTTTATTATTCGTATAATATGGTTAACAGTGCTATCGTGAGTAGAGCTTGATATTAACAGTTTGTCATGCCAATAATACTGGATTATTGCTTTGAAAGAATTCAGTTGTAGCTGCAAATGTGTGACTGAAACTTTGAAAAGTTTATAACTATCATGGTTATTTGAAACTCTAAAATGTGTGTCAATAATTATATACAGTGATGTGTGCTTTTTGTTAATTACAGCAATTACATCCTGTGATAAAGGATCTGATTCAAGCCCAAACGCAAATGCAATTTCCACTGCACACGAAAACAAAAACTTAAATAACGAGTCCCAGGACTGTGGATTTCAGGTGAAGTCGCCATCTGAAGGCGCGTCTGTCGAGCTTAGGCGTCGTAATATTCCAGCAACTTCAGAGAAAAGTGTTACAAGTAATATAACTGTTGGTGAGACTAGTGACCTAAGCAGCCCGACTTTTTCTGAATCGATGTCATCGGGACTCGTAACTTCAACGCCGATGCCGCGTGTGGACACGCGACCTGTACCGGCACCTGATTTGCGTGAAACTGCGTTAGCGGCACGAGAATCAGCTTTAGTCTCGCGTGTCACTGGGGCTATGAGCGCTTTAGTTGCCCTCGCAATTTTAGTCTTGGTCCTTCGACGTGTTTACTTAATGAACGAATGGCGATTTCATTCATCAAGTTCATGAAGTCTAAACTTACTAAATACATGCTGCTTCTTATTATTTGTGGGATACGGGATTTCTTGTGGTTTTTCTATTTAACAAACAGTTGTGTTTTATATATTTCTATAGGTAGCTCTAACAGTATGCGATTTTAGAGTACCTAAATATTTTCTGTCATACTTAGTGTTGTCAAGAGTTCATGACAAACATCTGAAAAAGTGCGTGACACTTATTTCACACTACGTTGTATACGCCTTGAGATAACGCGGTCGATTTTTTTGTCAGTTGACCCACTTTTAGGGGACAAGTTTTCTAATTTTGTCCTATTCCCCTCCACAGCTTTTGGTATCATTATTCGAGCAAATTTTTTTGTTCGAATTTGGAATAAAAGTTGGGACAGGGAGGGAAACAGCAAAAGTTGAGAAAGCAAGACAAAAGTGGCAAGCTTGAACCCTGTAGAAGTGGGACGCCTATCGGAAAAATCGACAGCGTCATCGCACAGCATAACGCAGCATGAGCAGTAGACATGAGTGTCGCACTCTTTTTCAACTGTTCATCATGAACTCTTGGTGCTATTACGTTGATATATTGCCGATATGAGTTGTAGTTTTATGTTTGTTGTGGTGCAGGACTGGCGTCAAAGGTGAACATTGTGTATAGTTGCTGCTAATTTGTGCCAATGCATGGAGGCAGATTCACTGTAGATAAAGTTTAAATTGTGTATGTATGTTGATATATTAGTATTTCTTGCACTGATAGACAACGTAAATTTTGGTTGTAAACCTGGTTTTCAGAACGTAGTGCAGATTGTTTGTTCTAGGGTGAATTAAATTCCGTCTGTGTGTGTTATCGGCCATAACTCGGAAACGACTGAACCGACTTTCATAATCTTGGGTTCATTCGAACCGGCATAGTCTACAGTACTCGCCAGAAATGAGTGTCGCATTTCGAACGAACGAACATCGAACAAAATTTATTTATTCTCGAACACTTTTCGAACAAACTTCGAACAGCTTTCGAACAAATTTAAAAAAATTGCGCCAAAATTTCGAACACATCTCGAACAAAATTCGAACACATTTCGAACAAAATTTTGAATTTATCGAGCGAACATCGAACAAACTTCGAACGAACAGCACTCATTTCTGGCGAGTACTGTATTTACCGTCTACATGCCCGAGCGTTTTTTTAATTGTTGGTTCTGGGGTCAGGGGCGAAAATGTGGGGTTTTTTTGCTTAATTTTAGTACCTTCACGGAAGCAAGGTTGTTTTTATTTTAACTTTCCATTTTTTTTCTCTGGTTGGCTTTATTTCGTAGTAAAATGATAAATGTCGATGCCTCTTTTTTGATTTTCGATTAATGCTCCGGTTCTGGAGTTATGGGGTTTGAGGTATGGCACCCTCGTGATTCCTCGACCAAAAATTAGAAAATTTGTTTTGACGTCTTGGGCAGCTGAAAAGATTCAGTTGGTAGTTTTCGGGCGCGGGAAACTCATTGCCGGTGTTGGTTTTACTCTGCACTCGGCGACTCTTGGTTCGATGGGTACGGGGCATGGCGGAAGGTTTTTACACCATTTTAGTATCTTTCACAGAAGCAAGGTTATTTTTATCTTAGCTTTCGAATTTTTTCTCTGGTTGGTTTTATTTCATAGTAAAATAATAAATGCCGATGCCTCTTTTTGTTTTTCGATTAATGCACCGGTTCTGGAGTTTTGGGGTATGAGATATGGTAGTATCGTGGTTCCTCAACCCAAAATTAGAAAATTTGTTCTGACGTCCTTGGCGGCTGAAAAGTACCACTTGGAAGTTTTCCAGCATGGGAAACTCATTGCCGGCGTTGGTTTTGCTGTACGACCCATGGTTCCGTGGATACGGGTGCATGGCGCCCCAAAGGTTGGGGGTCAGTGAGCAAAAGGTTTTTTACCCAATTTTAGTATCCTTCACGAAGCGAGGTTATTTTTTATCTTCACTTTCGAATTTTTTCTCTGGTTGGTTTTACTTCATAGTAAAATGATAATTGCCGATGCGTCCGTTTTGTTTTTCGATTAAGGCTCCGGTTCTGGAGTTATGGGATTTGAGGTATGGCACCCTCGCGGTTCCTCGACCCAAAATTCGAAAATTTGTTCTGACGTCCTGGGCGGCTGAAAAGTTTTCCTTTGCGGTTTTCGGGCATGGGAAACTGATTGCCGTGTTAATTTCGCTGTGCGACCGACGTTTCCATGGGTATATACGGGGGTATAGCGCCTTCATGGTTCATCGACCCAAAATTCTTGATTTTATTATGACGTCCTGGGATACTGATTTCGGGCATTTGAAACTTAATGCACGTGTTAGTTTTGATGTATCTTGTGTGGTATTGTGTAATATCCACATATAGCATATCGACGTATACGATTGGCTGTGCGTGCAAAAATTGTAGGTATACCTATGCTTCACTACGTTCTGCAATCTCGAAAGTTACTAGTATAGATGTTTAATATCCCTCTTTTGATGAATTATAGTATTACACACCATATTTAAATCATATATATATTGTCATGTTTGAGCTCTAAATAATCAGCATTTTCTGTTCTATTTAGTGATAGTTTTTGATTTGCTCTACCTTACACGTGTTTTTAGTTACGTTGGATTTACTGAAAAATATAGTTTTTGCAAATTTGCTTAATTCAACGTCCAAAGAGTCGATAATACTTAAAGACAGTGTCTGAATTGAATAGGTAAAATAGTCAGTGTCCGCTGTGTTGTACTACTATGTCGTTGCATGCTTTTGCATTTGTCACCCTGTCGAATTATTAATATGAATCCAAAATGTTCCGCTGTTTTCTTCAAACAATATGGTAATAAGGGACATACTTTAATACCGAGTTGGCGGCAAATATAGTACAAAATAGTAAATGCGCTATTGCGACAAATTGAACGGCGAGATTAGGTTAGAAATAATTTCCATATCTTACTTACCTTTGAACTCGTCGAATATGTTAATACTTTAGTGCCAAGATAATTTTTAAGTGAACAACATCAAAGGCCTAAGGGATTCGAGATTGTTAAGCTTAGGGCTATTCGAACGACTTGGCAGATTTTCTAAATTAAGCAATAATCGTGATGCGTTTGGCTCCTGACTGCTAGTTTGGGCAATTACTGAAAAATCATCGGAATTGAAAGAACTATCACAGTCGTTACGATGTTGATATACAGCCGACTTATGTAATTTAGCGTTATTGAGCATTTTCCCGGTTCTAGCTGAAATACCAATGTGCTCACAGATCCTAGTCGCTAGATGTCGGCGAAAGCAGCCGATGTAGTCTGCTTCACAAGCAGAACAAGTAAACTAATATACAACAAAGGATCTGCGTGATTCTGGTAGGGTATCTTTAAAGGGAAAAAATGCTTTAACTTTTTGCCCCTGTTGAAAACGATTCGGATGTTATGATGAGGATACAGTTTTAAACAGTTTTGATAGTTGTCTTGTGGGTCTATTGGTTTTATTTCCAAAAACAGTAGTTGTAGTAAAAAGTTTTTGGAATCAAACTCACTCTGTGAATTTAATGTTGCAAGGCTTTGTTGTTGGAGACTGACCGAAGTGCTCGGTTTCGTGACGAAATTATCGGCAAAGTGTCGAATCGAATTATCGAACAGATTAGAAGGGTAGCCGTTGTTAACGAACATTTGTCGTAAAAATTGTATTTCGTTATGAATAATGTTGCAATTGCTACCTATTTGGAATGCCCTGTGTAATAATCAATGGGGGTCCAGTTTTTTTATCTGCCGAAAACGTAAGAGTCGAAATTAGTGATCTGTCCTGTAAAGGTCGACATTCTATAAGTAGTTGTAAGATATCCGTTTCAAGTTTTCGTAATTTTGAAATCAAGAAACGGAATAGATGCATTCTTTTCATTTTCGAGTGTGAATTTTATAAGCTGGAATCATTTTAACCTGATTTGAATCGTCAAAAATTGTAAAGGTGTCATCAACATATTTTCGATAGAATTTCGTTTTGAAGGACGACGAACAATTATTGGGCCATTTATGTTCAGAAAAATCAATGAAAATATTGGCTATAGTAGTTTCTAGGGGCGAGCCCATAGCCACACCGTCCATTTGCTGATATATTGTGCCGTTGAAAACAAAGAAGATGTCTTTGACTCAGGCTTATATCTGGTGAAAGCTCAGTAACGAGCATAGTGATGGTGATTTGGTTGGAATTCACAGGTTCCTAAATGAAATTGAACGTTTCTTGAATAGAATATTAGTGAAAAGCGTAGTGACATCGAAACTGGCTAAATGGCTACGGTCGAAATTGAGTGTCGATATTTCTTTTGTAAACAGAAAAGAGTTATTGACCGAGCAGCAGTTTTTTATTAGAAGTTCGAGTATAGGTACCAGGTATTGTGCTAGCTTATGTACCGCTG